>CANTUT010001904.1:0-17500 GCA_947687605.1 Reutealis trisperma | reverse complement strand
ACGATATTTCTAGTTTTTTGAAAACTGCGCCCCTAAGGGCGTCATGGAGAGTAATTCCCGTGGCAAGGTGGTTTATCACCACCCCCTCTCTGATCGCTCTTATGAGTGTTCGGGGTTGGGCCATGAGGCCTATCTTCGGTTGGTGTCACGTGGGTTCGTATGATCCCATCGGACACTGATATGAATGAGAAAACCTCATCCCACTACTTGGTGTAGTAGTAGGGATCCTTGATTGATAACCAAGGTGCCGCCCCAGGGAGGAATTTCCTTCCTTTAGGTGAGTTCTAGGTGGTCTGATGTTGGGGAGTTGGGGGTGTGTCTTCGGGCTCCCAGTCAGTATTTAACTACCTGGATATCATATCTTTGGATCTGGTATTCTGGACTTGTACCCGTCCAGGGGAGCTCCGCGGCTTCTTGTAGAATGAGAGAAGAAATGCACATACATTATTGTACTCCCTTTAGGGGAAAGAAAGGCAGCTAGGAAGACAAGCTAATCCGAAAGGGCCTTAGTCTTTATAACTAACTACTATGTCATTCAAGCATTGAAATTTGTTTGGGGAAGCGAATATGTTCTCATCTTTAGAAGATGACTCCACGGTTTCAATATTTATTTATTGTAGCAACCACTGAGTCAATACTTGCTGCATCCTTAGGATTTTCCTGTTCTTGTGAAGAACTAGTTGCGACTTGAACCACATTTATTATCTCTCCCCTTCCCAGCTCTGAATTACCAGTTCTGGGTATTACGTTTGGCATATCCCAATGTTCCAGCTTCTTGTTGTTACAGGGATTAGTAGCATTAGCTATCGCTTTATCCGCATTTTCTACTCTATTGGACTTGGTGTGTGACCAAAAGCTTTACATGTCAAAGAGTGTTTTGGTTTCCATTGGTAAGCAGCATGTATTTCCACAAACACATTCTTAGAAATAAAGACCTCAAACTTCTCAAGTAAAGGTTTGCTAGCATCCACTTCAATACAAATTCTAGCAAAACTAGACGATGATCTTCAAAGCAAGAAAAGTGCAAAATAAATAAAATAAGGTAGAAATTTAATTGACGATGTCTCTAGCTCACACCACCCTTGAAAGAGGATTTCAGGTTGTTACATTGGGAGCTCTCAGAAAGCGTTCTTTCCAGGTCGGTCTCATAGCCTGTACTTTAGATGGGGACAGAGCCAAACCCAAAACTTCCCAGCTCTCGAGGCATAGTAATCCGTTCCCTGCCAGCCTCTGTTTGAACGGCCCTCTAATGTTGCATGAGGAGTGCAAGGGTCTCAAGAAACGACATTAGAGACAGCAGTCTTATTTAAAGCCTTCTCCGTAGCAAGATCCGCTCCCAGCCGCCCGTTAAGAGATGGGTGCGGATTGCGTCGTAACACCGGAACATTAGACCATATTTTTTAAACTTAGATAATGGGTCTTTACGGTCCGGTCCGGACGAAAACATACTGCCGGAGGATCTAAGAAAGTTGATAAGGGGACAGAATAGTCCACCGACATCTCAGAATACCACTTCACGTACTCACAACAAGAAAGTGCCCAATGCTTTGCTTTAATTGCAACTTCTTGGTGAGGAATAAAAACCTCGTCGAGCAACTGAAAAAAGGTAGTGCATAGAAGAGAAGGAAGGCGGGCATCTTAAACTTCAAAGACCAGTCTCGCATCAATATCAACCAGGGGCTTGTCCGAAAAAGCGAAAGGTAGCACTAGTCGTCAGCTAATACGGGGAATCAATGCACTTATCGGCTAGCCAGCTTGCTAGTGAGAACATTTCATTTCCTTGGTAAATATATCCGCAATTTGCTTGTCACTTCAACTAAACGGGGTTACTATCTCTCCGCAAGTAACCTTTTATAGTAAAAAATGACAATCTACCTCTGGTACGCTCGTGAAACATAGGATTTGCGGCAATCAATATTCATTGCACTTTCATTGTCACAGTGCATGATCAGTGGATCTCCCTGATAAACATCCATCTTCTTGAGTAGAAGCTTGAGCCACGTAAGCTCACATCCAGGCTCCCCTACTTGTTCATATCGCTCGAAACTCTCTCTCTCTGCACTAGACCTTGACACAACTGATTGCTTTTTGCTTCTCCACGAGACTAAGTTCTCTCCAATGAAAACACAGAACCCAGTTGTTTATTTTCTATCATCATTGGACCCTGCATGTGTATATGTCTATACAGAAAAACAGCTTTTGGAAGATCAAACTATACCTTTCCCTAGAAAGGATTTGATGTAGCTCCGCATTTTCTATACACTGCATCAAGATGTGGCTTTTTAGGTTCGTGCATGAACCTACTGAAAATCCCCACGGCATAAAGTCCGGACGAGTGATCGTGCGATAAAGCAATCCCCCTACTAAACGTCTGTACATAGTCACTTGATCAATTCACCTTTGTCTTTGCATAGCTGATGATTCTGTTCTATTGGAAAGTCACATAGTTTGCTTTCCAACATGCCAGTGCTTTTTTTCATGTCAATTGCATATTTCCTTTTGTTTAAGACTATTCCTTTCCTTGATCTAGCCACTTCTATTCCCAGAAAATACTTAAGGTTACCAAGATCCTAAATTTCAAACTTTTTCTTCAGATGTTTAAGTAGAGCTGTGATCTCCAGTGACTATGATGTTATCCACATACACAAGTAAGTAAAAGAACCAATCAATCCTCTTTCCGTTTTTTTGATAAAGAGCGCACTTTCAGCCTTGGATCTTACGAAACCCACCTGTCTGTATTGCCTCTGAAAGCTTTGCGAACCAAGCTCTTGGGGCTTGCTTTAACACTACAATTGCTTGATGGAGACGGCAAACATTAGGTTTTGCAGTACTTTCATTTCACTACCTGGTGGTAGAGACATATACACTTTTTCTTGCAAGTCACCGTAGAGAAAAGGAATTTTTTACAAAAAGTTGATACAGGAGCCACTCCTTTATTGCTGCAATAGAAAGGACACATCTGATAGATCTTATGTTTGCTACGGGCGCAAACGTCTCATCATAGTCTATACAAAGACTGACAAAAGGCTCATCAAGAGTGTACGCCATCCGCTCGCCCTCAGAAACTTCATAAGATTGTTACACTCATTGACATTCTCTTTGGGTCTAATGCTAGTTGTTTTCCCAACCGGTATTCCTCGGTTGCGATTTCTACACCAGCCCCTACATTTACTACCGGAAATGGACCTACTCAAGTTCCTGCGCCAGGATCTTCAATACCTTAACCTACGACTACAACAGCGGGTTCTGTATTCGATCGTACCTTATTAAAAGATCATGCGGGGCGCTGAGAGATCCGTTCAATAACGGTCTCTTCTAGACTCTCCCCAACCTTTTCCCCAGAAAGATAGTTTGAAATATAGACTTTTCGGAAACGTATTTTATCAATCTTTTTCCGGAAAACAAAGACAATAACGACAACCAAAACAATACGCTTCGATCGCCGTATTTCGATGAAGAAGCTCGGACCGTTTCAAAACGCACGATGGCGGAACGGATCGAGCAGTTCTAGCTTCTGCCTACTCTCTTGATTCTGTTTCTGCGTCAATGTCATTCCAGTCCAGTCGACTCTAATCATGAATGTCGTAGATAATGTCCCTGTCCTGAGGGTGTCGTAGATTAAGTATCCAGATTCTGATTACGAAGATTATTACGAGGAGAATAATCTTCTTTTTACGAAGAAGAAGTGCTACGATGGGACTTAAGAAGAAGTAGTGCAGGGTAGTTCACAGATTTTCTTCTCCATTTGATTGAATGGCATCAGTGTCTGGTGGTTTCCACGTCGTCCTACTAATACCCGAACCCTTAGACAGGAGCTTCACTCCAAGACTCAGGAGCTGAAAAAGTGCCCATTGAAATTGCTTTATAGAAGAATGCGCTTTTTCCCCCTTCTGTCCTCGGAGAGTAGCTTCTAAGTCCGGAACCCCCTTATCCCACGAAAGTCGCTACTCTAATTCCGGATCCGACATAGTATTTCTTATCTGTGAGTACAATTCCCTAATATATAACTCTGACTCTTGTTCCCCAGGATCAGTAATGCTTACTGTCCTTACCAAGACCTACTCTCTAATCAGTCGAGCTGAAAGACCTTCTCTTTATCTTTAACCGGTAATGCCAAGTCGTTCGTCTGGAGCTATAGCTCTTTATTCTTCCCCATGCAAGTCTCTAATAGGAGAAGTGGATGAATCCTTCTTTATGGAGGCTGTATAAAATCTTTCCAAAACTCTATTCCTTTCCTGCAGTTTCCGATATAGTTTGATGATAGAGCTAGAAGAAGTAAGTTCAAACAATCCATACTATTAGTAAACCTGTGATAAAGCCTGACTATTTGAAACTCCTTTTTAGGCGAGCTCTCTTAATCGAGTGAGAGTTCTTTTTCGCTGGATGTTTTGATACCCCTGGGAATGGGATTCTACTTCTTGCTTTCACGTGTTTCTGCTCTTGTTACCGCTGCTATTTCAGCTGTTGGATGAAGATCAGTAGGTTAGGAGTTTACATCAATCAGGTTAAATTCGTTTTGATAACAAACATAGATCCTTTAAGAAGAATAGGCAGTGATGCCAGTTCGATGGGGAGAAAGCCTACCGACCGACGGGTAGTTATGCTTCTCAATCGGAGAATTGCATTTGCTGAACACCTGATCAAAAGGTGCTGTAAGTTTCACTCCTGTATCTTCGTTTTCCTCCATAAAAGCTTAGGACGTTTTCTCTTTATCAAACCTAGGCCCCGTCAACCGGACGTTCATCCAATGCTGACTTTGATGAGATCAGGTCAATGAAAGTCGATTGAACCTCGCCGGTCAAGTGTCTGTTGCTTCAGCTTGATTCCGTTCAAGACGATGAGCGATCAGGGGACAACTCTTTCTCCTATTCTGACTGACTCTTCCCTACCAGGAAGCCTTTGAGCTTAGCTGGACGGCATGAAATAACCTTACTCCACATAGGGGTACCCATTTTCCATGGTCCAAAGGCTCGAGAGACCTCACTCCGAGATACCAATCACAGGGAATGAGACAACGAAAGGAAAGCTACTACCTCTTACTACCAGTTGGTGAATCAATATCTGGATACCCGACCCTTGACTCAGTTCAAGGAGAACGCACCTACTTCTAAGTCCGCTTTAACAAATCCACGATCTCACTCTTGGATTAACTTTTACCCTCACCACAAGGACCGAGATCTCACGTTTTGACTATAGAAGAAGGGGATCTGATGATATGGATTGACAACACTGTCAAATCTTATAGGACTCCTTCATCCTTAGGGCATCCCGGACCTACTCACTCTAACATTCCACATTCAGCGAGAACGAATTGACATTGACCAAGAACGAGAAAGACGATTTCACACTATTCTACTCTACACAAGACAAGTAGATGGCAGCAGGTCTCCTTGGTGATAGATCGGATTGACACTTTCCACTAAGATGAGAAGAGGAGAGCTTTTGTTCGATACGAAAGACCTCAGTTCCCCCACGAGATAGATGGAGCGAGGCTTTTGCCATTCATTGAGACCAAGAGAAGAGCACCCTTCCACTCCTCACAACAAAGCGAGGAATCTACTCTATATACAAGAATAGATAGCCTGCCTGTTGGAACACTCTTTCGAGAGAGAAAATCTTAGCAGCTGCTGACGAGGAGAGTCTCCCGGTCATTGAGATAGAAAGAAAGCACCTACTCCACCTTATGCCCCAATAAAAGAACCGAACACTTCATACTTTCAATCGATCAACCACTGAGCCTGGAATAGGAATGGAGATCCTATTTGCCCTCTCTTTATGCTTTGCGCAGATCAGAGCGAAGTTCTTCTCTTAAGATCATTGGGTCTTTCATTCGAAGAGTTCACGCAAGGATTTGAACAAAGATCTTCTACTAATTGTTTTCGTAGGAATACGAAGAGACCTTGGAGGCAGGGAAAGAAGAATGCCCAACACAGGTATGCCCACTAAAGCTCAACTAGCTGCTATTGAAAGGTGAAAGAGGTGGAGCTTTATCCGCATCCACAGGTTAGCTTGAGAGTGAACTTTGCATTCTTGACCAGTCGTGAGATTAGGCGTTTAGAGATCGACACTGAGTTAGTAAAGTGGAATCGCTAAAGTGCTGCTTTTCCATAGGATTGGAATACCCCTTGAATTTAGTTCTCCTTTTGAAAAGAGAAGCCCTTATAGTTATAGTAGTGCCCTGCTGTTCCTTCCCGGCCTCCCAAAGCCCTTAGCTGAGAAGTTGCTTAAATGAAGGTATCACACGTGGATATCTAAAAGAATGCGATAGAACACCTTTTCTGACATCAGGAGATGAAAGCTTCGAGCCAATCGGTCGGGGGCAGCCTTCTAGCATCGAGAAGTGAATCTAAGCATTCCTTTATGTAGGAACGTCGATCTCTAAATCTTCCATCTCTAGCGTGGATAGATAAACCCGAAGCTAGTCTTTTTCGTTGTGATGGATTGGATTCTGCAAGAAAAGCTCTTATTGTCCACTCCGCTACTAAATTTGGAGAAAGCTACTAGGTCTCCCGAAGGGGCAGGACATAAACTCATTTTTCCCATTGCAGGCGACAACTAGTCGAGAAAGAAAGCCTAAGCGAGACAAGAAGGAATTAAGGATCAATTCCCTTAGTAGCATCTTTCTTTCGAACATTCGGACATTGTGGGCACTCCTCCTTATCTTATACTTATCTTATACTTATAAGAACTGGGAAACAAAGACTCACATTCCCGGATAACCAGACAGTCTCGGAAGATATCAACCATGGAGGGTATCCTGTAAGCCAGAAGGTGCTACTAAATGGTCTAACTCGAATCCCTTCCTTGAATGGGTAAATGGGACAGCTTTTATCTAATGCCTTTGTTCGGACCGGACTCTTGACTTGTCAACTTCAGCCAATTGAAGGTGCTAGACAAAAAAAAAACAAACTAAAACAAATAGGAATGGAATTTAGGGACAGATATAGTCTCGCTGAACAGCTAAAGTCAACAGTAGCGGTAGGTTCTCCAACTCGATAAAGAAGCTGTACCGAGAAAGATTCTCTCTTTAAATCTTAAAATTTAAAAGGATAGGCGGAAAGCCAGTCCTTATCCTGGAACCTTAGCCCGAGCATCTTGTTATCATATCTTTTCTTTGCTGGTCATACATCGATCATAGAAGCGCGATCTCCTTCATAGCATGGCATGTTCTGTTGTTCCTTGATCAGTCCAGCCAATTAGTCAGTCATTGCCATCCATAGTCATAGTAAGATGAATCCACTCTCCTCAATGAGGAAACTAGGAAAGTAGGCTTGTGCAAACACAGAAGAAAGGTGCTCACAAGAGGTTTCGTTCAGATAGAGACACGGCAACCTTATCTAAAAATATTAGAAAATGTCTGGGCAGATATCCAATGTCTTGAATATAGTCGTCTAACGAAGCCAATGACTAGTTCGCACGATGTGTAAGAATTTGTCTACGACGATCGAGAAAGTAAGAATAGCCCAACCTGCGCTTTCACTCGACCGGGGATCCACCCATAGTCTCCCTTTTCTCTTGATTGCCATAAGCTCCGTTATGGTTCTTTCTATATCCCTTACCTTAGTATCAAGGCTTTCCTCTATTTTGCTTTCTAATTCACTCTTTTCTTTCAATGGCATCGCTTCTTCCTATTCCTTCCGAACTTTCCCTTGCTTACCTTGCTACTTTCATATTCATAGCAGAAACCTTAAGTACTTTACTCGACTCGATTCCTACCTTGGGTCACGAGCGATGTCAAGTGTTTTTTCCCTAGTAAAGGGATGAATACTAAGTGAAGGAGATCGAGGGCGTGGGGTTCCTTTCTCCCGCCTCAAGCGCATCAGGCTTTACTTAAAATCAATCCTATCAGTAAAAAAAGAAAAAAGAAGTAAGCCCCTAATCCTTGTATGGCTTGCCTCCCTCCTGCAGGTGTAGAAGCAGTCCCCTAGCCGTAGCTTTTAGTGGAAAAAGGTGCATTGGCTTTTCCTGGAGAATGTTTACCTCCTCTCCCGAAGCGATTCAGATTCATTCTTTCTGAGTCTTTCTCGGCCTAAGGAGCCATGGATTAGTATGCGGTGCTTTCGCTCTCTCTTCTCTTGTATTAGGATTAGGGTTGCAGTTGTCTTACTATTCTTAGTATTCGCCTTCGCTGCAGTCCTTCCAATCGTTCTATCATTCTCAGTCGTAGCAGTGGCCATTTCAATTGCCTGCCTTACACGCTTAACAAGAAGTCCTTCCAACTCACTGGTTGGCAGAGACCTTATTTGATCGTATGGACCTATTCCCATTTATGGGACAGTATCCCAAGCAGTAAGGCTCTGTAGAGCTAGTCTTCTACTACTCAGTAAAGGCTGCGGAGAAGAAAAAGAGGAAACCTCTAGTTGAGAAGTTAACTGCTTTCCTGACCTATTCCTGCATTCTTGAAGCTTGATAGAGCACAGGAGCGGAGTAGGTAACGAGTAGCTGTTCTTTCAAGCACTAGCCCTTCTTTCTAGCCGTTCAAGCAAGGCAGTAGGCGGCATAGTGATAGGTTTAAAGATGAATAAGCAGGTGGGGGACGACCAATGAGCCCTCCCTGATAAAGTTTCCAGAGGGAATCCCCGGAGTACATACCATTTTTTGGTGTTAAGCTGCCTGCCTTTAGCAATACAGCTTGTTTTCCGCACCTATGAGTCTGATTGCTTTATCAATCGCCTTATCTTATTTATTCTGTTGAACCTGACTGTCAGGCTAAATGTTTTCATTTTTGCACGTCGAAAGTAGAGCAGCTGAGCTTCCTTTGTATCAGACAAGGCAATTCCCCTTTCGGTGTTGATACTTTGAAAGAAAGAGTCCAAGATTGGTTAGCTGCTTTAGAACCTCAGCTTTGAGGAACTCCAGTCGTGTGATTTCCCCTATCTGGATCTCTTTTTGAAAGGTTACTTCAAGCGATGTTACCGCCTCTCCTTATTCGAGAAGAAATTGACAAATTCGAGGGATGCGCTCAATCGGAGATTGCCTTTCTCTGGTAATAGACCTAAAGTTTAGTAAGCCGGCAACCAGCAGGTAGGTAGATAGTGAAGTTCTGTTGAATCCTTTCCAATCCGTACCTGTAGCTAGGGGTGGTAGTCTTGTTAATAGTCCTCCCTCCCCTAGCTACAGGTAGGGGCTTTCATGGATAGAGGGATTGATCGAAAGGAAGTGAGTTCGACCTGGAGTGAAGCTTCGGCGGCTATTATATACGGATTTACGAGTTGACCTAAAGCCCGGCTCAATGGTCACATTGAGAAAGAAATTACGGGTGTCGAAGTCCATCCATGTGGTGGGATAGGTTTTGCTGCTATGTCCGGTAGGTCGCCTTCGTCCCGGAATCGGCACACTCCCAGCGTTCATCTCCTTCGGTGAGTGATCAGCCTTTCAATCAAATTCCCGCTTGAGAGGGTGGGAGGAATTAATACACTATCCCCCCTGCTAGACCCACTTTACCTAACCTTGCCTTGGCATCTTACCCCCAGGGGACTCAATAGGAAGGGTGAGATGCACTCAACTACGTCGACCCTCTCCCTTCTCTAGGCCTTACCTGAGACTCCAATGAACCCGAAGAGGAATGCAAAAGAATTCATTAATGTTTGGTTGCATGAGCCCCTGCCCCAACCGCTTAAATGCTCCAGGAAGGTGGCCCAACCTTTCCCACATCTGCCTGTCACCCGAACCCCCAGGGACATAAGAATCCATTGAGGGAGGAACAGATGACAAGGCGACGCAATGACATCAAACAACAGAAAGAAGGGTTGTAAGATTGATGAAAAAACCGCTTCCTCCCTTCTATCAAACAATAAAACCCTGGGCCCCGATTTCTCAACCTTTCTTTCTTTCACTTGCTTCTCTTCCTTCTGGCCAACCCCTCGTATCAGACTTGCTTCTCTTCTAGTGGAGGGTTAAAGCTAAAGCTTTCTTAGTTTTCATTGGCGGATAATCATGCCTGAGATGTCCCTCTCATCTAGGGATGCCTAATCATTTACTTACCTACCTGCCATTGAGAATTTTCTCTTGAAAGTGGGGTTTCTAAGAAAAGTAGTGGCTGGTACAGTTTCAAAAGTGGGCTAAATAGCTTAGTCATCGGGCGGGGAAGATGCAACAATAAAATTGGATTCTTCGATAAAACCGATCAGGATTTCCTTTCTATACTCAATTTATATATCTAGTATAGGTGACCAATGGGTAAACGACTAGCTTCACTTCTGGTATTTCATTCCGTGCAGTCAGGCGCCCTGCTAAAAAGTAAGGGCCGGGGTCCCAGCTAGCAGTTCTCCCTTTGGACAAACTATAGGCACGAAGCCTTTTGTAGTTCGGTTCATCCGGTTCTTTTGTTTCTTAAAGAAGGGGCCAATCGTTAAGTTCCTTCCTTGTTTAGTAAATTAAATAAGTCTAAAAAAGTATAAGGGTTACTGCTTAGTTGTTTGTAAGATAGAATGGATTAAGATTGATTGTGAGTTCGGAACCAGTGCTACTAGATAGAAAGCAGCGATAAATACCTGCGTTGCGTGTCCCCAATCCGAGTTCGAGCTATTAGTAGTGCAAGTAGCAGTGTCAGCCGTAATAGCAGCGCCAGTCTAATGTGACCCCGAGGTCAGACCAAGGGAACTTCCTTAGGCGGTATGACGAGGCACTTCCAGGTAGCGAGTCATAGTGCCAGTCGTAGTAGTGCTAGCCGCCTGTCCAATTAGGGACCCATAATCTGTCAATCCACATCTATCGAATAGAGCTGCTAAAGACTAGTGGTTCGGGATAAGATAGGGCCTGAAAGGTAATACCTAGCTTCCCTTCGCTCGCGTCCGAACCCATATGTCTTCTATAATCGATATGCCTCAAACAAGGAATGCCAGCGGCAGAGAGAGTTGGATAGGTACCCCCTGCAGTTGCTTCAGCTGCCGTTAATTCAGCGTTGGCCCTCAATATATTTGAGGTACCCTTCACAAAACGGAAGACAACTGTCTCGTTTGTGGCTGGGCAGCCGTTAGGATACTATTCTTCTTGGCCTCTCTTTGCGCTGTCTCACCATATTTTGATATGGTGGGCAGCCGAGCAGGTACATCCCGGTCATCGCTTCACAAAGTACGCAGTACTTGGTGATGATGTGGTCATTGCTGACCCTGATGTGGCTAGTGTATACGCGCAAGCTCTCCTCGGCCTTGGTGTCTCTATCAGTTACCAAAAGTCTCTGATTAGTAACACTGGCTGTGCGGAGTTTGCTAAACGCTTTCGGGTGAATAAGCTAGAAACATCTTTCTCACCTGTTTCCTGCCGATCACTTCTGAACTCACATAACCCATATGGCCTAATGGCTGTTGGAGCTAAGTATGAAATCAGAAAGGCTTCGACCCTTGCCCGTGTGGGTGGTGCTGGGTTCAAAGAACGCGTGCGCCTGGGTCCAAAGTCACCTTCAAAGAAGTGGCGGAGGTTCTGGGTGATGTACACCAAGTCCCTTTTCCAGCCTGAAGACATCGAATTATGGTTGGGGAGGGGATCACTCTTGAATCCTTATCTCCGAGCTGCCCTAATTAGGCAGTTGAGGGTCTGGATGAAGCCTAAGGAATTACGGCCGATTCCAGACGAGTTGTTTGTTACACCGAAAGTTAAAGACTTTCTGGAGTACTCTCAACTCAGGTGTTGGGTTCAACAGTGGCTTCACTATTGTCACTGGTACTTTGGTGCCGCTATGTCTGACGATGTTCGTCTTAATAGCTTCTTTGATGCACCAGTTGTACAGGTGAACTGGAAGGCCGATCGGAAAGATGAAGATTTAATGAAATGAAAGAGCTTAAGTTGAAGAGCCTGTGTTCAGTTATCGTGACTTACCTCATATATCTCTTACGATATTTCAATTTATGGCCAAAGAAAAGCTGATAGCTAATTCGAATCCTGTCACCTTGATGTGGTATTCAGCAGCGGCATTCTCCCTTTTATCCCGATAAGTTGAAGCAGAAGTTGATTCCACAGTTGTTTCCTCCTTGTTGGAGGATTCACCATTGGTGGATTGGATTACAAAATCCAGTCCGCTTAATTAGAACAAACAGAATAGGGAATTATTCCGTAGCCTCATCTCTTCCTTCGCGAGGCCTTTCTTTCACGATCGATTGATTCAACAACACCAATTCTAATTACCTTTCTTCTCTTTGAAGCGTTTCCGGGGCCAGGTGCGGCGGAGGCTCTCGAGACCAGCAGTGCTGGGGCTTTTCGGGCTTAGAAGCGGTAGCCGTGCCCGAGTATTCACTAGGACGTAACGTTCGACTCCTAGAGGATATCATATACGGTGCATTCAGTTTAAAAAGCTTCATTAGTCCTTTTTACTGATGAGGTTTTTAGTTCAGATTCCCCCTTACTTGATCAGGAATAGGGTTGTCGAGCGGACGTGGAGTCTTGTTTTGCTAGGTTTGATGGGCATTCAGCAGAAGAAGCATAGCGCGGCTCTCGCAGGATTTGCTTCAGTCTATGACAGACAGAAGGGAGGTATCCACCAGGCCTTTCCAACCTGTTGTGTGTGACTTTTGCTAAGCAAGATGTCCAATCTTTTTAAGGACACGTGGCATACGATTTCTCACCGAAGTGATTTGACAGACACCACGTCTCGACCTGTTCTGTTCGTCCCAGCGGAGCGAACTAAGGCGTGCTTTTGGTCGTTTTAAAAAACGAAGGAGTAGGCCGAGGAACTCTACCTTACAAACTTGCCTGCCTCCGCTCAACCTTTCTACCCCACCTATACTAATATAGGAGGATTTTTTCCTATTCAGTAGATTTAGACGACGACTTTGCTAATGCTAGAAGAGAGTGCAGAAAGGCTTGTTAATCCGTATGGGAATGCGGATAAAGAGAAAGAGACTGAAGCAGCAGGGCCTGATAGAGAGACTGCCCCTGAGGCTGAGCTTAAACCTTCTGTGTGGTTAGCGAGGAGAAGGACAGAACGGAATAGATTGGATTGTAGCTTTCTTCCTACTGTAAGGTTAGAGGAATAAATAATGAATTATAACCCATTAGCTCTATCCCTTCTCTTGATAGTAGCTCCTGTCGGTTTAGAGCAAGCTAGGATGGATTCTATCAAATAAGATCTCTCAATTTCTTTTCCTGAAGGTTAGAGCACGTTAGGATAGAGCAGAATGTATTCTATCTCTCATTTCTTGTTGTTCCTGTTGCTAGGCCAAGCAAGAGAGGAGGATAAGAAAGAATATCTTTTCTTGTTAGGACTCTCCTTTCCCTTCCTTACTGTATCTATTCTAGTTGAGTAAGGACTCGCAGCTTCTTGAGTTATCTTCCTTCTTGCCTAAGTCTAAGCCTAATGCCTTAATTCTCCTTTTAGCTCTTAAGGGGGTTTGCTTACCCTATATCGGGCACTTAGCTTCCTTCTCAAGGTTCTCCTTCTCTTTCATCTTCCCTGAGGGCCTATTAAAGCTTAAGACGAGAGTTTGGATAGCCTCATTAAGTTAGGTTGTTACTACGGCCTGTAACAAGTTTCTAAGAGAAGCTCTCTAGTCCTCCTTAGGATCTAATCTCTTCTTTTTGAAAGCATCCCTGAGTCTGATACCTAGTAAGGAAGAGCATCTGCAGCTGATTCTCCTATATATGGTTATCTGCTTTCCGCTGTTAGTTTGCTCTTTCTCTTCTGAAGGTTAGAATCGATTAAAACAGAAAAGAATAGATTAGATTGGCTCTTTCCTTTGGGAGTAATTTGTAGCTAAAGTTTCCTTCCTGTACTTTACGTGTACTAAGGACTCACCTCTTCTTGTTTGCATCAACTCGAAATGCTACTTGCCTTTAGGTTTCTAAAAGATAGGAAAGATGAGAATGTAGCTGTCTTTTTATTGGTAGTCGGAGAGCAGGCAAAGGGGGGTTTGGCTTGAAGATACCAGCCGAGCTACTTGTTATAAAATATCTATTGTATGCATGGACTAGTAGCAGAATACCTTTCATAGCCCGAAAGCTCTTAAGGCAGCTTGCTTACTTTCCTGGTCTTACTACCTAACTAATAGAATGGGATTTCCTGAGGGAAGTAGTCCGAGTAGCTAGGTAGCTAGTTAGGTAGTTGTTGGCATTCGGTAGCTAGTGGCTAGGTTGTTAGAGAGCGGACGATAGCTTTCTCATCCTTTGTTCTCTATCGTCCGTTCCTATCCTATCCTAGTAGCTAGTTTTTACTTCCCTTCCTTCCTTAGCACAAGCACTAAGTAAGCAAGCGCTACGCCCCTTTATGGCTTACCTTAACCTTAGATTAGCACTCGGAATAGTCGACCCAAAGGACCAATAGACTGACATTTGTGGGTATAAAGAGAGAAGGTGTGTAATCAATATTGCATTAGGTTTATGTAGACTTTTAGCTTAGTAAACTAGCCCAATACCAATAACTATTTACAACTAGTTAAAGAAGAGAAGAGCTAGCACGAATCGTCTTTGCAGCGTAAACTCCTGAATGAATGTCGTACTTCAAACAGAAATTCAGCGGACGTGGTTATTGGCAAGAACTTATTGAATCCATCGTTTGGGCTCATAATAAATTAAAAGTTGCTCCTGCTACTCAGCCTAGAGCCTTGAGCATTATACAAGGACGTGCTGTAGGAGTAACCCATTACCTTCTGGGTGGAATTGCCACAACATCAAGGGGGACAAGTCATTACTCAGAGACTTACACCAGTCAAAACTAATCCAGGACCTTCTGCCAGCGCTACCACCATCCGAGCTTGCACTGCCGCTCGAGAAAAGATAATATGCAATCAAGAGATTGAAGCGTGACATGGGAGACAGTAAGTATTTCGAAAGAAGGGCTGCTTGTCTTGTAACGAATCGATTCCATTGAATTTGTCTGGGACAGGTTGTGCTATCTCCTTGTTCAGCCCTACAAATACAAATGTTGCTCTCAACATACTATTGTATATTGTATTGATTCCCGAAGTTAACTTATCTTGATTGCTTTAGGAGTGTTAGCCAGAAGCATTTCTTGATTCCCTTTCTTCTTTCTCTGATTGTGAAGGAAGACAGACAAGAGCAAGAGATTTTCCGACAAAAAGTGGAAGAAAGCTTGTAACCCCTCAGGTTCTTCCACTTCCCAAGCCTCAGGTGTGCTAATGAAGGGGTAGAAAATCCGTTCCTGTTGAACCTGCTCAACTAAAGCATAATAAATCCGCCTTGGTGCCAAAAGATGGTCCTTCGACGAGCCCTTTGCTCAAGCTTCTATTGCACCTTTAGATGCACCTTTAGAAAGGAAATTGGCATTTTTTTCAATTTTCCCAAGGAAAGAAGAAAATGGCACATTTCGATGTCACTTATTAAAGTTAAAGCAAGAACCCCGCCCTGAGAAGAAGATATACCCACAAACAGAACAGAATTTCTTGGGAAAGAAGGGCTTGTTGGATGCCCATAGGGAGCGCCCTCTCAGCTTTCCTTCCACCACTTAGTTAAATAATCACTTCAAGTGGATCATGGAGTTTGACCAGATATCCATTCCAGCTTTGTCTTGAGTTGCTTCATATTTTATTTGAGGAGAGAATCTGTGAACGAAGTTGAATCCTTTCTATAAGTGATTCTTCAAGTCGTGCCAGACCACTTGGTTTTCCTCTGCGCCTTGCGAGAGCTCTGAGTCAGGTCCTTAGGCCAGGCCCATCTCATCCAGAGGGGCTCCTGATTTGAGCTTTCTTTGTGGCATCGCCTGTCCTGTCTATAGACAGAAAGAAAGAACACCTAATTGTCGACACCTTTATCGCCTCGTTCAGTAGAACGGTATGCCTCAAAAGATGGTTCGGGCACAACTATTGGAACCTTAACCTCAGGTAGGGGTGTAGGTTCACAACTACAACTCCTGCGTATCAACGATTCCTTATCCGCAATAAGATTGTAAATGAGTATGTCACTTAGCCAGTTTCTTCTTTGTTCGAAAAGAGCTACTCCGACTCGACTGTCAAGCAAAGATCGAAGGCTTTCTTTGCTCTGCCTCTGGGCCCGAGAGCGAGGTCCAATGATCCTCTTTTCACTCTCTTACTTACTATCTCGTGCGATTAACTCTCAAGCCATAGCGAACAAGTAAAGAAGGAATGACCGAACGAAGTAGCTAAAGGAAGGCATCCGAGCCGAAGTAATTCAATTCACTCGAAAGGAGAAGAGCGTCAAGCAGCCCCAACTCTAGCTCCAGAGGGCTCCGTAGAGCAGGAGAATGCTCAGGTCCGTCTACGTGTGATTCCTCATTTTGTTCCTAAAACGTGAGGTGAGCTGCTGATTCTACTCTTGGTCTTGGAGTGACTCAACACTCAACATAATGCTTCCAGAGAAGGCAACCTTTTAACCGGAAACAAGAGAAAAGAAAAGAATCAAAAAAAGACCATAGTAGATCTATGATTAACCCTCGGTCGGGATGGTCCTGTCGAAGAACTTGATCTTGCTCAGATTCCTCCATTGACAGGGGAAGGCGACTTACCCTCTTACTATAAATCAAACGGAATGGCACGAACCCTAGTCCTTGGACCAATTTACCACAGACGTGTCCCTAGAATCAGATTTCCACAGAAGGAAGTCCCTTTGGATCGCATTCCCGGATCGAAGACGTCCCTAGTGCTTAAGTTCGTAGTCTACCTTCTCTGTCATCTGACTTGACTAAACCAACTATCCACAAGAAAGGATAAGAATCTTACTCTTAGATCCCAGTACCATGCACTGATTTGACCGACCCCGAGATCCCTAGCCCTGCTATCTCACCCAAGCCGATTATGAGAACTTCCCTTCTCCAATTTCTATGCTCGGGTAGACTTCTTCTTCCAATCAAAGGAAAGGACTTTCAACTACAACTGCAGAAGGGACCGAAGGAGAGGAAAGAGCTTTCGGTCCTTACACAGGAATTCGTCTTTACCCCTGGATTCAAGAAAGGGAAATTTTGAGGATTGATGAACCCCCATGGGATAGAGGGGCCTTAATATGATGATTTGACAGAAGAAATGGAGAGACTGGAAAAAGGTGAGGAGCCTGATGATAGTCTTGTAGCACCCGAATAAGACGACCTAGACGATAGGAAATCATGGTTTTTTGACATCTAGAATTTCATTGAAAAGAAAAGCTTCTATCCGACCCGCTTGTGGTCTACTCAAAGGTTGCCCGATGGATCTATTTATTCTTATATTTTGCTTTCTCCTTTTTCTACTAGTAGAGTGATAGCTACTACGTAAGAATCCAGGGGTATAAATGGTACTATATCGTTTAGCTATTATAGAATCTGCTTTTTAAACCCCTACCTTCCTTCGGTCGTATTTTTATATCTATCAATAGCTCAGTCAAAGTAACTTCAAAGGTAGCAAAGAACGATAATGAATATCTGGTTCATCGCCGTTCTTTCCATGCATCCATCCGCATTTAGAAACTTACATTGGCTATTTAGCGCCCCAACTGCAGCAGGAAGCAGGGGTGAAGAAAAGACACGGTGCTCAAGCCTTCCTCTGTCACTAAAGTGAACCCAATCGCACATAAGTAAGATCGTCTGTGTAGCAAAAGGGGATTGGGAGTCCCTGTACTGTGT
>CANTUT010001903.1:7500-87500 GCA_947687605.1 Reutealis trisperma | reverse complement strand
TATATGTCATTATTAGGATAGGCTCATTGTAACAATGGTGCGATGTTAATCAACATTATCATTATGAATTAATTTCTCATTTAAGATAGAAACAATATCTTTATCATAAATAATAAATTCTTGGAAGCAATGTGCTTCCAACATATACATAAAAGAGTGGTAGCCTAAGCCTTGCTCACTCACACATATCACATTACATAAGACTGATTAGGTCTTATGGTGAGGCGTTCCCCCTAACAGAGGTTGGGTACTCTTGCCCTACTTTTAGGCTTATACCAAGTGCACAAGGTTCGATGTATTACTCTACATCAGAAGGGTATTATGCTTAACAATAGGTATCAATAACAAGGTTCATATGACATTCACAATAGGGAAATATGCCAAAACAATAATATTTCTCATCAATGGTCATATTATAAAATCAATATGAAAGGGCTCATAATGGCTAAATGCCATAAAGAAATATCATATCCGATAGCAGAATATTCAATAGGCAATTCATGCTCAACATGGGATTAGAGTGCTTCAATGAAAATGGTTTGAATAATAATGGTTCAAAGAATATGGCACATGTCATATTATATTATTAAGTACTCATCTTGGACTCCTTTGCTCCTATTTGCATTTACCCTTGATGCTAGTAGTGCTTCTTGCACTTTTGGACAATGTCCTTGTTCTTGTCTTTGGATTCTACACATTTTGCATTTCAATTACACATTAATCACTACCTTATTATATCCTTAGTTTAATTTAGTTCAACTTTGTTAACATTTTATCTCATCCATTATAGTACTAACTTATTGATTTAAGGTTGAGACACACTATACATATACGTATTACTAATTTTAACATTTACCCTTAGTTGCTTCCAAATGGCCAAATATATTCACTTAAGGAAAATTAATTCTTTTCCTCCCAATTTTACATTTTAACTTCATATTACTCAATTAGAACCAATTTACATAATTTCCAATATTTAATGGGATTAATTCTACTTTCACCTTTCAATTTCATAGATGAACCTAATTCATTAAATTTCGAAAAAATTAAATCTATTAATTGAATTTTGAAATTAATATCATACAAATCATGTTACCTCATTCATAGGCTTAATTGTCCCTTCAATTTCATAAATTCAAGTTCAACTCTCAAAATCCCTCAACTAGTCTCTAAACCCTAGAATTTAGAGAAAACTATCAATTTCCCATCCAAATCTCAAATTTGTCATAGATTCATCAAAATAATATTTAAACAATCAATTCCCATCAATTAATTAGAATTGAATCACTTTAATTCATAAAATCCTAATTTGTCCCACTTAGGGAAAATTTGTGGAAAACTTGTAATTCATTATCAAATCTTCAAATTAATTATAGATGTATGAAATTGGCATGATAATGATCCTATATGATCAATCAAATATGAAAAACAAGTATTAGAGCACAAGGTCCCCCTTTTAGCTAAGTTTATGCTTTCAAAATTCTCAAATCTTAAACCAAACTTCTATAATTAATTTTTAAACTTCCAAACTATTTTTGTCCATCCAAAATAATCTTAGATACCTTTAAATAAAATTTAGAATACTTCCTTCATAATTTCATATGTTAGGCCGAACCATGCTTCTTAATGCACTTAAATGACTTTTATACTTTCCTTGTTTATTTTGTCATGCTAAACCCTTAGTTCTCAAGCCTAAATCTCATATGTCATTAACTAACATACAAAGCAAACATTTAATTCTTTCTTTACTCTTGCCAAATTATATAGATGAAGAAAATGGAAGGTTTTGGCAATTGTAACACCAAAGTCATGCTTATAACACATAAAGGAGAGATGAGCATAAACTCTTACCTTGGGAAGTCTTGTTTTGAGTTGCTATAGGTGGCGGCCAAAAATTTAGAGTGTTCTTGCTCTAGGAATTGTGTTTTGTATTAGGTTTCACAAAATGGAGAAATTATGCTCATCACATTGCTTATACAAGAAAGTTGAATGGTGATGATTTAATTACACTTAATCCAATGGCTAGGATTTAATCAAAATGGATAGCTATGATTTAATCAAGTTGAATGGCTAGGATCTCATCAAGGTGAGTGATGTTCATCATATAGTGTGGAAATAATAAAAATAAATGTAGACTTTGGTGTAGGAAAAATGAAAATTCAAGTTGGAGAAGGATTTGACTTAGTAAAAAATGGTGGCTTTCAAGTCAAATTTGATGGCTGGCTTTCCTACATAAAATTTGTCTTAACTAACCTTTTCTAACTCTAGAAAAGTTTATGTTCACTTATCCATGGGCCTTATGTGCTGGCCATCCAAGTGGGGTTGGGCTTTGGAGTCCAAAAGCATAATAACAAATCCATATATGCACATTTCATACTTAGTAGCTCAATAAAATTTTCATTTCTTTTCTTTCACTTTAGTATACATATGTCTACCTTCTAATTTTTCTAGACACTCTGGATATTGCTAGATAAATTTTATTCACTTTATAATGCATGTTTACTAGCCCTTTAATTGCACTTTTAAGTAAGTAAATCATGTAGACCCACTAGGTCAAATGAAGATGACTTCTATTTTACTATTGTAGCTTTGATTAAAATAATTTCTTATATCACTATTATTATCTTTAATGACTTAGGAGATATTAAGTATTATGTTCATGCCCATTCACTAGCACTTCAGCATCACATCACAAGAAAATAATTAACTTAGCCATGTTAATTCAAAACTCGGTTTGACTTTTTTTTTTTACTATTAAAATGTTTACCAAAATTGATTCCATTCTCATTCATTGTCTCATTGTTCATTAAAATCACTTCTTATGATATTCTTATAGTTCTTAATATGCTAGAAAACCCTTAGATAGTGCAGTGCATGAACATTATAGTGTCACAATTTGAGCATGTAGGTCAGTTGGTCATATTGAATCTCTTTCGATTTCAATTTAATTTCACCATCACAATATTCATTGAAATAAATCTCCTATTACACCATTGCTAACTCTAATAGGTTAAGGAAACATTAGGTATTACATTATACCCCCTTTAGAAAATTTGTCCTCAAATTTTCAAAACAAGTACTCCTGATTCATAAAACAAATGAAAAAAAATACTTAAGTTACAAGTTGCAGTCGTTTTCTCATACACCTTCATTGTCTCCATGAATTCTCCTTTATTTTCTCACTATCTTAATTATTTAAATTTTTCTAATAATTTCTCTTTAACTTAGCAACTCTTAAAACTTAAGGTCCATCATGACATCTATGTTGCCTCAATTTTCTAAACCATCAATTATGTAGTATTTCTTTTTTCATTTTGTACACTATTAGTCTATTGCCTTATGTCAAACTCATTATGGTCTTAAGAATTCTTAGGATAATATAAATACTTTTTAGTTTCTCAACTTCACAATTCTTTTAGACATTTCATCTTACATTATAATATTTAAAGCACTATACAAGTATCTTATTATTTCATTCCAAATCTTTACAAGTGTAAACCAAAATGCCACAATCTCATGTCTAGTGGTTGTCGCATCCCAACTTTTGAGATATGATGGTCCTAGAACATGGGGAGACATAAGGTCACCCACACCCATATAACCCTACGTTTAAACACTATCTAGGATCGTATCAAAATCACATGCATTAATTTGAATAATCAATAATAAATGTAATCCTTAAGAACAAGAACAATTAAGACTTCAATTTAATCATCAATTGAATAATGTTCCAAAAACACTCAGAGCATCTAAGAGTGACTTTGCATATCATAGCTTGGACAAAGGAATCTCCCTAAGCAAAGCAGATTGCTTAAACTATCATCTTGCCTCCTTATAAAGCTCATCTGAAACCACATAAGTAAAAGGGGTGAGATAAATGATCTCAATGAGTAAATAATACAACTTGTATAATAACACATATCCCTTTAGAAGGGTTCATAGTTCATAGTTTGCAATTTAGCAAGTTTCTCATAAATGAAACTTATAACTTGTAGAGTGATGGCTTTTGCCTTATTCACTCGATCACATAGGGAAGAGGTGGCATCATACCAAATTTCAACTCCCAACTTATAAAGGAGAGTAAAGCTAATAAGGCTTTACGGCCATAACCACCCCTTCTGGCTAAGGTGGATACACTACCCCTATCCATCAGGTTAAGACCATATGCATAGGTTTTGATGATTCCCTACATAAGCATGAGGATTTATGTGTATAAGGGTTCATAGGTACCATAGCAAAAACTAATGGCAACCACTTGTAATAATAGCATTGAAAAATGTAGTCACATATATAATAGTAGCAATAGAAGTTTAGCTCATTGAACAAAGGATAAACAACTATGTGGTTCTAGAAGGAATGTAAGGTAAAGCAATAATCACAAAGGCTCTTTTCTATTCATTGAATGGTCGATAATAGTTTCAGATCAAATTGTCCTTTGGCGATCCAAGCTTAACAAAGAAATTATATAATCATAACTTATGATAGAAAGGAACAACAGTTTCAAGAATCTCAAACACATATCATGATAACTTGTACTTGTAATATGAATATAATTTACTCACCTTATGGTTCCTTAGCTCCTAATGCTCATAGCTCTTACACTTCTAATAATTCCCAAGCTCTAATATAACATTATAATTCAATACTTAGCATTGGCTTAACATCATGCTATGCTATACCATAACTACCCCATGCATATATATCATTCACATATACTTGGAGTTGCACTTAGAAGTGCACTTATCACTCGTACATGACATATTGACTTTTAAGTCCTGTACACTTTGCCTTTTTAAGCTCATATGAATTCACATAATAATTCATATCAAGATTTTTCCTAGGCCAAATATGATGAATCATAATCTTAATATCAATTTAATTTAACTTCCAACTTGGTACACTTAATACTTTCCATATATATCAACTTTAACAAGTAAACTCTAAAAGAGTTATGCTTGTCTCTTTTAGGTTGAGTTATATAATCAATCCTATAAGCAAATTAAGATCATTAATTCACAATTAACACATCACAAAACCTAATTCACATGTCACTTACTCATATACACATATTAGCCAAATATGTCAACTAGGGTTTTGGAAACCCTAAGTATAGCCTGAGCCATTCTAGGA
Organism: Reutealis trisperma; assembly: GCA_947687605.1. Lineage (NCBI taxonomy): Eukaryota > Viridiplantae > Streptophyta > Magnoliopsida > Malpighiales > Euphorbiaceae > Reutealis > Reutealis trisperma. Next base: position 82,370 of record CANTUT010001903.1, on the reverse strand, counting down.
ATTTTCTAGAGTTACTCTTTCAACCAACATGCAATGAAATCATGTACTATTTATATACATATATCAATAATCACTAAAATGAATTTTACAAAAATTTTAGGTGTCACATCCTAACTTTAGAGACATGATGGTCCTAGAAAATGGGGAGACATAAGATCACCCATGCCCATAGAATCCACTAATACTTATACAAATCATGCCTAGGATCATACCAAACCTTATACAATAACTCATTTAAAACATTTATATGAAAACCTTTAGTTGCCAAAGACAATAATTAGATACTTCACATACAATCCATAAGAAAATAATATTCATAATCCAGTTGAAACCTTAATAAATAACAACTCAAAATAAATATGTAAAATAAATATTCTCGGAGCATCTAATGACAACCCTTCACAATATAGTGTTATTAAAGACTCAGATAAGAAATTCCCCAAAAGAAGTAGAATGCTTGATCTATTACCTTGCCTCCTCATATTGCTCACCTGGAACCACACAAGGGAAAAAATGTGAGATAGATAATCTCAATGAGTAAACAATATATCACATACATTAACATATATATTCCTTTAAAAAGGAAACTCATAGATTATATACATAATTCATGATTTACAATTCATAAATCAAGTTGCAATTTAGCAAGGTTTTCAATTTAGCAAATTTGCAGAAATCACACTTATAACACATAGAGAGTGGAGGTTATTTCCATAATCACTCGAACACATAGAGGAGAGATGGCATTAAACCAAATTCCAACTTTTATCACATAGAAAGGCATGAAGCTGATCAGGTCCCACGGCTAAAATCACCCCTTCTAGCTGAGGTGGATACACTATCCATATCCATCAAGTTAAGATCATGTGCATAGGTTCCAATGACTACCCGCATTGGCACGAGGACTTCTGCATAAAGGGTCAAAGTTATCATAACTAGAGCTAATGGTAATCACATATAACAATAACATTTAAGGCAACAATAACATGTTTCACAATAGCAATAGTAGTTTAACTTTTTGAACAAAAGATATAAGAATAGTGTAGTTCCAAAAAGAATATAAGTAGGGCAATAATCACAAAGGAATTATCATTGGATAAACAAAAAATGGTTTTTAGACCAATTGTCCTTTGGCAACCTAAGCTTAACAAAGAAATCATAGAGTTTCATTTTAAAAGTAGAAAAGAACTTGGGTTTCAAGAAATCAAGGTACACATATATCATGATAGCTTGTATTAGTAACAATATCATAATGTTTACTCACATGTGGCTCTTTTGCTCCTAGTGCACATAGCCCTTTTTAACCTCTAAAACTCCTCAAGCTCTATCATAATATTTAATTCAATACTTAGTATTTAGTTAATCATGATGCTATCCTATCCCATAACTACCCCATGCACATATAACATTCACATACATTTAGAGTTGCATACAGAAGTGTACTCATCACTTGCACATAACATGTTGACTTAAAAGTTTTGTACACTTAACCTTTATATGCCTATATGAAAATACATTACAAATCATGTCAATACCTTTCTAAGGTGAACAAAATATCATTATCTTAATGTCAATTCACTGTAACAATCATCTTAGTATACTTAACACTTTCATATATGTCAACTTAACAAATAACCTTTCAAGTACCATGCTTATCTCTTATGACCAATTCATTCAATCAATCTCTTCATAAATTCAAGATCATTAATTCATTATTATGTCATCATACAACCTACTTCCATATTATCCAATCACATTCACATATTAATCACAACATAAGGTTAAGATACCTTAAGTATATCAAATCGCCTCTAGCCTTGTCTAGTGTCATTCCTTCATGTCAATAATCAATAAAATACATCACATAAAAATTATAGACATTGGGATAAAAATCCCAATGTAAGCCGAACACATCATCAAGGAGAAAACCTAAATTTTCTTACTTTCCACACTTTCTGTCTATTACAGTAATATGTAAAAACATGGTTTGAACCAAGATTTTTCATGTAAATATAACAAAAATACTTTAATAATATTAATCCACACCATTTGGTTAGCCATGGACAATTCTCATGCATGAAAATTTCAAGTTTAGGATTTAGAGTGAAAATCATGAGTTTTCTAGCTTTCTAGTGTTTTCTGATCATTACAGTAATATGTAAACACATGATTTAAATAATTATTTTCCATCTAAACATGAAAATATCAATTTAGAATATAAATCCATACAAGTCGGCAGCCCTTAGGGTTCATACACATGAGAATTTCCAACTTTTAAGTTTTAGGATGAAAACAATGAATTTCCTTATTTTCTGAAACTTTTTGGTCATTATAGTAATATGCAGAAATATGATTTAATTTGATATTATTCTTCTAAACACATCAACAATCCATTTAGAACATAATCATATAAAAATTGCCCCTCCTGTAATGTTTATGGATGAAAAATTTCAATTTTGATTTGTAGGAGTCACCTTTAGATAAATTGCGTAAGGAGGTTGGTGTTTTCAGTAGAAAAATTGATTTCTCTCTCAAGAAATCACATAGGCCAAATTTAATAAATAAAAATCAGTAAATACTCAATTTCAAATAATTTTCCCATGGTTAGTTTCTTAGAAACCAAATAACAAATTGAAAAGAGTGATAAACTTACAAATACAGTCAAGAAATCGCAAAGTTGAAGATGTTTTGAGATTTCGATAGAGAGAATTATTTTGGGAGAATTTTTCTATCTAAATACTAAAAAAATAGAGTGTGGCTACTGGAATTTTAGGGCTAGCCAAAATTTAGTATTTAAATGTTGGGTTTTGGACAATTTCCGAGATTACCCTTAATGAGCTAGGTTATGAGTTTTTTAGTGTAGTAAGCTTTTAGGTATTTGGGCTTTTTATTTAATTTAGGGATTAATTATAGGAAATTAAAAATAAAATATTTTTCTTATTACTTTTATTAAAATTTCCCCCAAAAATATTTATTTAAAAATTATTTTAAAATACTCATAAAATTATTTTATGCTTAAAAATTGCCTTTTAGCATGAAAATTCATTTTATGAAAAATAAATTATTTTATGTTAATGCACTTTATGTAAATTATTTATTTCACAATAATAACTCATATTATGCATATTAAAATTAATTTAACATTGCACATTCTCATCAATCACATAGCACATAAATTCCCATAAAAGCACACACTTAGCTTTAATAGTTGGAAGTCAAGCAAATTATCATAAAAATTCCTAGAGTAGGTGTGGGTTGTTACAATAAGCCTTGAGATCAAAATCCCAACCTTGGCCAAATCACTATAACCATGGGTTTTCTTACTTTTCATACTTTTTTATCTTTATAGTAACATATAAACGAATGATTTAAACTAATATTTTTCATGTAAACATGACTAAAATTAGTTTAAGATGGGAAACAAACAAATCGCATACCCCTCAATGCATATATGCATGAAAATTCCAACTTTTAGGTTTTAGGGTTCACCTTTGATGGATCTGAGAAGAAAGAAATATATTTATAGTTGGAAATTGGTTTCTTCATCCGAGAACAAGCCTAGGCCGAATATAATAAAGAGAAAATTAGAAATTATACAACCCCATACAGATTACTCTTGATTAGTTTCATAAAACATGAAAATTAACTTGAAAGAAAAGAGAAACTTACAAAGAAGGTTATAAAATCACAAAATTTGGAGGCACCTTGTGATTTTTGGCCAAGAGAGAAATTTTGAGAGAATAATTCTATAAAATCTGATGAGAAACAACCTGGGGGTTGCCAAATACAAGGGGAGGCCAAATATAGCTTAGGTTTTAGGGTTTTCATTCAAAATTACAAGATTGCCATTAATGAACTAGGTTAGGAGTGTTTAGGTGTCTTGGGCTCTTGGTAAATTGGATTTTTAGTCCAATTTATAGGCTAATTAACATGTATTTAGAATAAAATATTTTGCTTCTTATTTTCATTAAAATTCCCTTGAAATTATTTAATTTAAAATATTTTAATAATGCTCATAAAAATTATTTTATGCTTAAAAATTGCTTTGTGCATTAAGATTCACTTTATATGCATTAAATTAATTAATGCATATGCATTTCACATAAAGCACATATTTCGTGTTCATAATTCATTCTATACATATTAGAACTAGTCTAACATGCCACTTGCTCATAAATCACATAGCACATGAAATTTCATGAAAGCACACACTTTGTCACAATAGTTTTAAAATCAAGCAATTTGTCACAAAACTCCTAATAAGGGTATGGGTTGTTACAATGGTCATGGTAACTCGATATTCATTACAAATTACAAGTATCAATACTTTAGATTGGCCATTATCATTTCTATTCTTTACTCACTATTGAAAAGTTCTTTCCATAAATAATCAATCCTATTTGTCTGCAAGGAATTAATTATTTATTTTATCAAATTGAATTTTCAATCAATTCATCTTTTGTGAAAGATTATTCTACAACTTTGATCATCTTTTGAATATATAATAAATATACAATATGTGCATACTTATTTATAATTGAAAAGCATAACAAAACTCACCTTAAAAATTTCATTAATTTATATGTCCTATCTCCACATACCAATTTCACAATTTTATATCAAATCTTTGTAATTATATAGTATCTCAAATCAACATATAGATATTCTTAGATTTTTTATTATTAATAATTATCTCAACTACTCCAAAGTTTAATATTCTTGTCATTTTCATACTTGCTCTTATAAATGACCACATACACACTTATATAGTTATTTCCTTGTATGCACTATTCATCTTTGTCATTCCCACACTTATGAGTATTGTCCTTAACTTCAAATTTAGAAAACTTGATTCTTTTTCACCTTGTCCTTAATTTTCATCAAATGCAATTCCTCATTCTTTGAGTCTTTTATTTCGCTTATGGCTTTTAGTTTCACTTGAAGTAATCTAACAACACTTGTGCTTCATCTTCTTTTAATCATAATCCTTTGTTAGGCAATTATTTCTAATTTCTTAATAATAGGTCTCATTGCATATCATCATATAGAAAGGACTACTTATTTGCTTCTTATTTAAGGTATAAATCATCACATCAATTTTATTAAGTGACGAGATATTTATTACAAAATTTAAGTAGTTCTATTCCATCTCGTATTGTACTCTTTTTCATTTTACTTACAAAATTTATCATAATAAGTCTCATATATTTGTACTACTATTCTAGTTCAACTTCCTTTTGATTCCTCATATCCTATAGTTTGATTTCCTCTTTTCTCTTCCTAAGGAAGGTTCATTTGTTCTTAAATGAAGGACTTCCTATTGAGCTCAATAAAGCATGTATATTCCTTTTAATTTTTAAATTCTCTTTGTATTAAATCCAATCAAACTTAATCACTCTATATGTCATGTACTTTAATTTTAATTCTTGTTGACTAATGTGTATTCTGCAAATGTACAGATCACATAAGCAATATAGTAGTGAATGAGTTATCGTTCCACTAGAGACTTTAGGTAAGTACTAGCTCAAAATGTTTGCTAATATTTAGTGAATCAAATTGGTGTCAATGAAAATGAGTATAATTATATTCAAACTAAATTAGAATATAAATTAAGTAAAATAATAATAAGGAAAAAGGAGATGAAATCAGAAATAAAAGCTCATTCAGGTATTGAATCCCCCTAGCCCCTAATTGTATATCATGAAATACACATCAATTAAATTCATTCCATAAATTGAATTGACGTTTCACTAAATTAGATAAAAATCTCTTTCGAGCAATTAAATCCCTATTTCCCAAGAGGAATGCAAGGAATCTCTTCTCAAGCAGACTCAATTAGGTCATGCTTTAGATTCAAGAAACTATCCACTAAAGGAGTCTTATAAGCCTATCTCTAGTGCCCTAATCAACCCTCAATCTCTATGAGTGATCCATTCACATAAAGTTATCTCTAATCAATTATATGAAAACAATCCCTAACTAATAAGCATGCAATTATTAATTGGAATCTAAGCAATAATATTCATAAAGATAAAACAATCTCAAAGAATGATTTAATTGAATAAGAAGTAATTCAATCTACACAAAAGGTTTTAGGGTTCATCAATACCCAAATTGGAAAGATTTAGTTCATATCACACATTGAAACCAAAGAAAGAATTAAAGAAATAAGAATTCTCAAACAATTCATGAATCAAGTGCCAAGAAATCCTATTCTTTGATCTCTGATCTTCGATGTCTTCTTCCTTTTCTTATTCTCTCGCTAATTTGCTCTGTTCCCCCCTCTAAAATGTTGTCAAATCTGATTTTATAGTTCTGAATTTTGTGACATGCACCACTGGACCCACGGCTGGAGTTCCAGCCATGGCAACATGAATCAAAGAAAACGTAACTTCCCATGGGTGAAACCTTAGCCGTGCCTCCACCCGTGGGAGGCTACTGGATGATTTCCCTCTTTGCTCTTATCACACGACTAGAATACCAGCTGTGGCTCAACTCGTGGCAACCCATATTTCTCCAAAAAATCAACATTTTGGCTTGGATCATTCACCGTCCTGGATCATATTCACATCATGGCATCTTTTGACAATAGATTAACTAAAAGAACTGTGAAAGCACTAAAACAAATAGATTAAACTCAATTGGAGGCATAAAATACATTAAGAAAAAGGGACAAAATATAGTGTTTTTAACACTTATCAAATTCCCCCATACTTAGGTTTTTACTTGTCCTCAAGCAAACTAAATTACAATAATAGTTTAGAACATGGACAACACCTTTAAAGCTAAAAGAAAACATCAATATTGACAATACCCAAATAAATAAGGCTCGAATCTCATAATCAACAACTAATTCTCAAATGCAGTAGTCAAATTAAAGGATCTACAAATCAAAGACTCTTAGACGCAAAAATAAAACTCACAATCTTGAAGTCTAAATTCTAGAGTTAAAAGATTGAGCATACAATTCCAAAGAAACAAAAGCCAAACAAAAGTGAGAGATGAAGGATTTTCTCTTAGGCACCTGACTACTCTCTCAATGTTCTATTAACTTAACAATCAAATGTAACTTTATTGCACACTTTTTTTTTTTCTTTCAGGGAGCTCGACTTGTTTGAATCATCACACTAACCTTTTGACGCGAAGGTAAACATTTGTGATGTCGATCCCCGATTACTCAACTAGAATTATGAATCCAAATGGCTACTAGCACTATTCATAATTTTGACTTTCCTAATGTTAGAAGAGTCAAAATTGGCGGAATAGAGAAAAATTTTCAAAGCTCCAAATAGTGCACTATTGATTGCACCCTTTTTTTTATTTTTTTTATTATTTTTTTATTATTTTTAACTTTTTTTTCGAGAAAAATAGCCAAGGAGCCTAAGATATTAAGTGTATCTCACTAATCTTAACTCAAGTCACAAAAGAATCAACATATGCTCAAAAATGTAACTAAAGTTTCAAACTCCAGTAGTGCAGATTTCATCAGTTTAATTCCCTAATTATGACTACCACACTTTATCCTTAGCCAATGATCAATTCAACCGAGCCAAACATCAACGAGAGATCCTCATATATAAAGAAAAATAATCAACAATTATAAGCTAAAAAGGGAATCATTCCAATTCATACCATTATTACAATTTACCTCGCTTGAGCCAAAATAAGACAAAAAGAATAAATGAATAAACAAATAAGCACATACATATCCCTCCCCCATACTTAAATAACACATTGTCCCAAATGTGTTTGAAAATGAATATAAAGAAAAACACATAAAGGGAAGAAGAAAGAAATAGAAAAACTGCCCTGTCATTGAATTTCCATTTCAGTCTATTCCAAAGTCCATGCCATGTCATTATCTACTCTACAGACCCACATTAGACTAAGAAAGAAAAAGAAAAAGAAAAATAAAATAAAACATAAAACATAAAACATAAAAAGAGAAATGAAATAAAATAAAATAAGCCTAATCATCATAAGTACAGTAATCCAAAGCGGAAAATATAAAAAGAATAAAAGAAATAAAAGAAAGAGAAAAATGAAAAGGGAAGGGTCAGTCATTTATGGCAGCATCGGAGTGATCATCACTCCCCTCGCCATCATCAGGCTCGACCTGAACTAGAGGTTGTGTCGGTCGTGGCTACGGTGCAGGGATAGGAGGCACATACCCCTGAGTGCCCCAATAATCTAGCATGGACTGCTGAAGCCATGCTTGGCTCTGCGCCTCAAACTCAAGGGCCCACTGTTAGTGTTGCAACATGGTCAGGATCTTATGCTAGTTGAGGATGAGTCGATTTGTTGAACCTGAAGACCGGTCATGGTCCTCTCTAACCAATAGATCTATCTCTCAAACTCAGTGGGCTTCCTATCGTCCACATCATCCTCCCCTATATATGACATCCAATCTTAGAATGGGGTTAGACCAAAGAAAGGGGGTACGACCAAGGAAGAAGAAGGTCCAGCAGCAGGGGTACGGCCTAGGAAGAAGAAGGTCCGATGGCAGTTGAAGTACCAGTAGCAACAGCGTCAGCAGGAGGCTAAGTAGTAGGGTTAGTAGCAGTAATAGAGGCTGGCTCAGGAGCTACAAGATCTGGTGGAGGGGCAAAGGTAGGCATGAAGCTCTTCGTCTTGTCCATCCACAATAATATGGCATACCCAATCATCTTAGGCATGCCATCGAGTGTCATCAGAGGCAAGCCATCAAAGACACCCAAACTCTGAGCGAGTTTGGTGATATACATACCTCCAATCAATGCACCAGACTTACCCCTCTTGCACTAATCATCAAAAAACTACATGAGAGAATATGCCACATTGCATCGCGTGTCCTCGTGCATACACTCAAATAAAAGAGCTCCTATCTAGTCATAGCCCTGCCACTGTCTCGTCTGTTAGAAATGGTCTTCGTAAGAAGAAAATGAAGAACTTGCAGACTGAAAGAGGTGAACTGGGATGCCTTAGAGGCCAAGGCATCAAATCTCTTACCCGTCGAAGCAAATTTGTCCCACACCTGATTAGGGACATTGTCATCCGGAAAACCCATAGGAGTCTTGTGATAAACGTCAGAACGCAGCTCTGCCTCCATATACAACCCCATCGCTACTACTAAATCATTGACGCTCATCTCAAAATGCTTGGTACCCAACCTAAATCCTAACATCTTCTTTCGAATTGATGCCACTTTCAAATCAACTTGAAGGGTATAATAAAACTCTAGTGTCAACTCCCAATAAGCCAATTCAGCTATTGCGAAAAATCCCTTCCAGCCCAGCTATGACGTCTATCGCCGAAGCTCCTCATCTATGCCAATCTGCTGCATAAAACCCTAGTCAATCTGGCGAGTAGGCTCAAAGTCCTTGTTGGCCAATTGCTCAAAGTAAGCATGAGATTCCAAGTCAGTGAATTGGACACACACATGGTTCAGAATGAAAGAAACCGTGGGGGCTACTGCTGGTGGGGGATTGCAGGAACTGCCTTCCCCTCTAGCCCATTTGGTGGGCAATTTGGTTGCTTTGGTGGATGATTTCTTAGGTCCCATAACTACAAAACAACACAAGCCAACCCAAAACAGCAAAAATAATAGGGAAATATCATCATTAGAATTTTGGCATTATAACGTCAAAAGCAATTAATTCCCAAAAACAGAAATTAACCAGTTGTTGTCGAGAGGCAAGCAAACTACAATTTGACTAATTAAAGCAAGAAAAACCCAGGCAATTTAAGCAATAGAGAGTCAGAAAATTAGAAATAACCAGCAAAGAGTAACCCAAAACACCCTCATTGCCCAAATCCACATCTTTCTCTCACTAGAAATCACATGCAATGTATTTTGGCACAACCCAAATCCTTAGAATCAAAATTTCTACCCGCAATCATGAATCTCAACAAAAACACAAGAAGAAATGGATTTAAAACAAGAAAATGAGTCAAAACTTCAAGAACAAACAAAACAATCCACACCTGTGGTGGAAAATCCAAAGAGAGAAAGTGAGTGAGGGTGAAATTACTTGAGGAATGCTGCGTTGAGTGCAAAAATGGGTGGGAAAAGGATGGTGTGTGTGATTCGTGTGTGGGAGAAGTGAGGGAAAGAAGAGAGAGAAAAGAGAAAATGAAAATTTAAAAGTTTGAGAGTTGCATGAACTATCTTTTTTTCTTTTATTTGCCATGCCCATGGGTGACCCCATGGCTGGGGTTCCACCCGTGGTCACGATAAAGATGCTTTAGGGCATCACATGGCTGAAAGATCAGCCGTGGTCCCAGCCGTGTGATGGTTTTGCCAAAGAAAATTTAAATCACCTTATCACACGGCTGGAGGCTCAGCCATGGTCCCAGCTATGTGCTGCTTCTGCAAAAGAAACAAATTAATTCCTTTATCACACGGCTGGAGGCACGGCTGAGGTTTCAGCCGTGCCATGCTACTGCCAATAAGATATTAAGTTTTCTTATCACACGGCTGGAGGCATGGCTAAGGTTTTAGCCGTGCCCTCTAAATTTTCCACTTTTTTTATATATTATATATTTTTGTTAAGATAACAATAAAATAAACAACTGATAGACAAAAATGGAGCCATAGAAATTATGCATAAATATAAGAACTTCATTAAGATAAAACATAGTGAAAAGAAAACAATAAACATAAAAGATAGCCAATGGCTCATATAAGAAAGATAGATAAAATGCCTAGCCTATAATTACAATTATTTAATAGAGACCATGCCAGTGTAATCTAAACTAGGTCAAGATAGCTCCTCACTTTTCCTTCCTAGGCCTCCCTCTTCCCCTCTTCACCTTGGAAGGTTCACTACTCTCCCCTTTTGGTGGTTCTGGCTGCATGAAAGCACTTTCTGTAGCAATAGTTGGTGCACCATCAGCTTGTTTCTCCTCTTTTTCCATTGCCACTATCTCCTCTAAGGAGAAAGTGTACTTATTCTCAGCTGGGTATGCCCTCTTGTAAGCATAAAAGGCTGTTACTTGTTCAGGGGCCATGGGTGGAGGAGAGGAATCCCTCTTGGTTTTGAAAGTCTGGCCTTTAAGATTCTTAGAACTCATGCTGGTAATTCTACTTTCAACTAGGTGAGAACAAAAAGCTGCAGTTTAGAACATAGGCAATCTGTGTAATTTCCTTATTAAGAATCCACAATAAATGACAATGTCATGAGGGGTAGGTAGGGTCTGCATGTCTCAACTAATGGTTTTTTCTTCTTTTTTTTTTTATATTTTTTTTTAAAACAACTCAATGAATGCATGACAAATCTAGTACAACTGATGGGTAGCAACAACTAAACAAAGAAAAGAAAGAAAGAAAAAATAAAAATAAAAAAATAAAAATAAAAATAAAAATAAAAATAAAAATAAAAATAAAAGTAAAATAAAATAAAATAAAGTAAAATAAAATAAATAAAACTACAGCACTTAAAATAAGATATAAATAATTTTTTTTCTTTGAAACAAGTTAAGACAAAAATAATAAATCTTAATTAAAACAGTGGGTTACCTCCCACCGAGTGCTTCTTTAACGTCATCTTAGCTGGATGTTTAGGGTGATAGCTCACCCCAAATCCTGGAGATACTTAACCTCCATTACCTCATTTAATTCTCCCCCAAGGTATATCTTGAGCTTATGCCCATTAACTTTAAAATCACCCTTCTCAAGATGAGTTAACTCAATTGTTCCATAGGGAAAGACTCTTTTAATAGTAAAAGGACCAGACCAATGAGATTTTAACTTACCTAGGAAAAGTCAAAGCCTAGAATTGTAAAGTAATACCTGATCCCCAACTTGAAACTCTCTCCGCTGCTTAATCCGAGCATCATGCCATCTCTTAGTTCGCTCTTTGTACATCTGAGTATTATCATAAGCTTGCAACCTCCATTCATCTAGCTCATTTACTTGCAATTGCCTCTTCTCATCTGCATTAACTAGATCAAGGTTAACTTGTCTTATAGCCCAATAAGCTTGGTGTTCAATTTCAACAGGTAAATGACAAGCTTTTCCATATACTAACTTATAAGGAGTAGTGCCTAAAGGGGTTTTGAATGCTGTCCTAAAAGCTCATAGAGTAGTATCTAATTTTTCCGACCAATCCTTTCTAGATCGCTCTATGATTTTCTCAATCATTCTCTTTAGCTTCCTATTTGTGTTCTCAACTTGGCCACTTGTTTGAGGATGATAAGGAGTAGCCAGTTTATGCATAACTCCTAGCCTTTTGAAAACTTTTCAAGCTGAGCATTACAAAAGTGGATGCCCCTATCACTAATAATGGCTTTAGGTATGCCAAATCAAGAAAACAATTTCTTTAGAAATTTCACTACTACCCTAGCATCATTTGTAGCCAAGGCTTGAGCCTCAGGCCATTTAGACACATAATCAATAGCTATAAGTACATATTTGTTACCAAAAGAATTAGGAAGTGGCCCTATGAAGTCAATGCCCTAAACATCAAATACTTCATAAACTAAAATACTATTTTGAAGCATCTCATCAAGAGAAGAAATATTCCCAGCTCTTTGGCAACGATCACAATGTTGCACTAATTCATGACTATCTTTAAAAAGAATGGGCTACTAGAAACCTGATTCTAAAACTTTTTGAGCCATCCTACTAGGACCCATATATCCACTAGCTGGCCCAGCGTGGCAATGGTTAAGATTGTCTATAGTTTCAGGCCCAGCCATGCAATGCCGGATCATATGGTCAGCACATAATTTAAACAAATAGGGGTCTTCCCAAAAGTAGTATTTCATATCAGAAACAAATTTCTTCTTTTGCTGATAAGTTAACTCTTTTAGGAGTTCCCACACAGCCAAATAATTCACAAAATCAACAAACCAAGGTAATTCAGAGTTAATTACTTACCCTACCTACCATGGCATACAGCTGCTCATCTGAAAAAGTGTCTGAAATATCCCCCTCTCTAAGTGTCTCTAAGTTTGAGTTTTCTAACCATGAAAGGTGGTCAGATGTAAGATTTTCAGCTCCTCTCTTGTCTTGTATCTCTAAATCAAACTCTTGTAGCAATAATACCCACCAAATTAATCTCAGCTTTGCATCATTTTTTGAAAAGCGATACCGCAAGGCTGAATCATCTGTATAAATGATCACCTTTGACAAGATCAAATAGGACCGAAACTTATCAAAGGCGAACACAATAGCTAACAACTCTTTCTCAATGGTTGTGTAATTGGCTTGAGCTTCATTCAAAGTCTTGCTTGCATAGTAAATGGGTTGGAAATGCTTCTCCTTCCTCTACCCCCAAACTACCCCAATAGCCACATCATTTGCATCACACATTACCTCAAAAGGTAAACTCTAGTCGGGGGCCACCATTATTGGTGCATTGATAAGCTTAGCCTTCAAGGTGTTGAAGGCTTGTAAGTAGGCCTCATCAAAATTAAATTCGACATCTTTCTCGAGTAGTTTGGTAAGGGGTTTAGCAATCTTGGAGAAATCCTTGATAAATCTTCTATAAAATCCAGCATGACCCAGGAAACTCCAAATTGCTTTAACTGAAGTTAGTGGTGGAAGTTGCTGAATAATTTCTATTTTCGCTCTATCCACCTTAATGCCTTCATATGATATTTTATGCCGCAAACCAATACCTTCTTGCACCATGAAATGGCATTTCTCCCAATTCAAAACTAGATTAGTTGCTTCACATCTTGCAAGTACTCGCCCCAAATTCTCCAAACAACCTTCAAAGGAATCACCATACATAGAGAAATCATCCATGAAGACTTCTATAATATCTTCAACCATCTCATCAAAAATAGCCATCATACACCTTCAAAAAGTTGCTGGCGCATTGCATAGTCCAAATGGCATTCTTTTATAAGCAAAAGTCTCATAAGGACATGTAAATGTGGTCTTCTCCTGATCTTCTAGAGCTACAGGGATCTGAAAATACCCTGATAATCCGTCTAGAAAGTAGTAAAATTGATGTCCAGCAAGTCTTTCTAACATTTAATCGATGAAAGGAAGCGGGAAGTGATCTTTCCTAGTTGCATCATTTAACTTCCTATAATCAATACAAACCCTCCATCCCATAACAATCCTCGTAGGAATCAACTCGTTGTTTTCATTGAGCACAACAATCATGCCCCCTTTCTTTGGTACCACCTGAATAGGACTCACCCAAAAACTATTTGAGACGAGATAAATAATTCTCAAATTAAGGAGCTTGATCACCTTAGCCTTTACCACATCCTTCATCTTAGGATTGAGACGCCTTTGGGGTTGCGCCACAGGTTTGAACTCTTCTTCCATAAAAATCTTATGGGTGCGGAAAGAAGGACTAATGTCTTTGATGTCTGCAACTTTCCATGCTATAACCTTTTTATGTGTTCCTAAGACCTCCAATAACCTTGCCTTTTGTGCTTATGAAAGATTAGCATTCACAATTATAGGCAATTTTGCATTTTCAGCCAGAAACGCATACTCCAAATGGGAAGGGAGCTACTTAAGCTCCAAAATTGGAGGATCAATGATGGATGGTTGCATTTTCTCCTCTTTGTGCATATCAATAGATTCAACTACCCCCTTCTTACATAGCTTGTTTACCTCTAAGTAAGCCAATTGCTCCCTTGCTTCCTGATCCATGACCTGTTCCTGCATCAAACACAACTCAAAGGGATCCTTGGAAATAATGTTAGTAACAAAATTGATGATTTCATGCTTAAGAATATCACTGCATGAATCCACCTCATCCAGTGTAAGTGGGTGTTTCATTGTATTAGGAATATGAAAGACAACTTGTTCATTACCCACTCTTAAAGTTAAAGTGCCATTATAGACATCAATGAGGGCACGAGCTGTATTTAAAAATGGTCTACCAAAAATAAGTGATACCTCTGCATCCTCATCCACATCAATAGTTACAAAATCATTAGGAAAAATAAAGTCCCCAACTTTCACCAACACATCCTCAATAATCCCCTGAGGGTGTACCACTGACTTATCAGCTAATTGAATGGTCATGTGTGTTGGTTTGGGTTCCCCAATTCCCAATTCCTTAAACATCTTGTAGGGCATAAAACTTATGCTAGCCCCTAAGTTAGCTAATGCATTTTCCATCTCAAGGTTACCTATAAAACATGGGATAGTGAAACTACCAGGATCTTTTAATTTCTTGGGTAACCATTTTTGTAAAAATGCTGAACTCTTTTCTAACAAAAGCATAAATGACACCTCCTCGAGCTTCCTTTTGTTAGAAAGGAGCTCTTTAAAAAATTTAGCATATTTGGGCATTTGTGATAAAACTTCAACAAATGGTATATTAATATGAAGTTGCTTGAAGAGTTCAACAAACTTACCAAATTGGGCATCAAGCTTATCCTTTTACAAACGTGCAGGATAAGGTACTCGAGGTCGATACTCTTTCAATGGCGGTGTAGGCATTGGTGCAACTTTCTCCTTTTCTGTCTCATCACCCACTGTAACCTCATTTTCAGCTTCTTTTTCCTTGGCACCTTGTGCCTCATCCTCTTTCTTTTCCACTTCTTGCTCTATAACAACACTCTCTTGAACTGGTTTTCCACTCCTTAAGCTAATTGCCTTTAGCTGCTCCTTAGGATTTGCCTCAGTATTGCTAGGTAAACTCCCCTGTTGCCTCTCACTAAGCAACTTGGCAAACTGCCCCAACTAATTTTCCAAATTATGAATGGATGCTTGCTGATTTTGGAGTGTTGTTTCAATATTCTTTTGTCTCTACTCATTAGACTTAATGAACTTCATCATGGTTTCCCCCAAAGAACTTCTTCTAGGAGGTAGAGGAGCTTATGACTGGGAAGGTTGCTAAAATCTAGGAGGAGGTCTCAGGTTAGACTGATTACCCTAAGAGAAATTAGGATGATTCCTCCACCCTAGATTATATGTATTGCTGTAGGGGTTATTCTGCTGCCTTGGAGCATTTCCCATGTAATCTACCTGCTCTAGCTTGGTGAAATTATTGCCACTTTAGCAATCTTGACTTTAGTGTCCTCCCGCACACCAATCACAACACATCACTTAAGCTTGTCTTACTGATGAAGATGCCATCAAGGAATCCATTTTTCTATTCATGGCTTTAAGCTAAGCGGTCAATGCAATAATTAGGTCCACCTAATATGAACCACATCCGCCAATCCTTCTCTGATCTCTAGGGACTTGCCACTGATAGTTTGTGAGAGCCATATCTTCAATCAAGTCCCTTGCCTCTTCAGGTCTCTTGTTGTTGATGGAACCACTAGCTGCCGCATTGATAGACTGTTTGCTTGTATAGTTCAAACCGTTATAAAAGGTTTGAATATAGTGCCATAGTGGAAGGCCATGATGCGGACACTTCCTCAACGAGTCTTTAAATCTTTCCCACACATCATAAAGAGTCTCACCATCTTGCTGAAGAAAGGAGGTTATGTCGTTCCTCAACTTAGCGGTCTTGGATGGTGGGAAATATTTCTCCAAGAATTTCTCTGCCAGTTGAGTCTATGTAGTGAAAGTACTAGCTGAGAAAGACTTGAGCCATTTCTTCGGTTTGTCCCCGAGTGAAAAAGGAAACAAACGCAGCCTAATCCCATCATATGAGACATTATTGATCTTAAATTATCACAAATCTCTAAAAAATTCTCAAGATGAGCATTAGGATCTTCATCTGGGAGACCATCAAATTGGCAAGTCTGCTGCACCATCTGTATCACATTCGGCTTAATTTCAAAATTATTTACAGCGATCGTTGACCTCCGTATACTTGAGTCGGCCCCATTAAGAGTGGGCCTTGTATATTCTTGCATAGTTCTTGGCTGATTTTCTGCCATTATTTCAACCTCTTCCTCTGAATCAATGCCTTCCAGGTTTGCTACCTCTCCCACTAAAGCTAGTTCCTGTTCCTCCTTTTGCTTTTGTCTCAATGTTCTCTCTAACTCTGGACCAAATTCAAGTAGATTGGAGGAACTAGCTCTGGTCATAAATAGAAAAGGGTACCTGAAAAGAGAATTTTGCAAAGAAAACCAAAACAAAAATTAAATAACAAATAAAAATAAAAACTAAATCATTAGCTTCAATTCTATTGCTAATATTACTCTAAAAAGTCCCTGGCAACGGTGCTAATAACTTGATGTGTATTCTGTAAGTGTACAGATCGTACAAGCAATATAGTAGTGAATGAGTTATCATTCCACTAGAGACTTTAGGTAAATACTAGCTCAAAATGTTTGCTAATGTTTAGTGAATCAAATTGGTGTCGATGAAAATGAGTATATTATATTCAAACTAAATTAGAATATAAATTAAGTAAAATAACAATAAGGAAAAAGGAGATGAAATAAAAAATAAAAGCTCATTCAAGTATTGAATCCCCTAGTCCCTAATTGTATATCATGAACTACACATCAATTAAATTCATTCCATAAATTGAATTGGCATTTCACTAAATTAGATAAAAATCTCTCTCGAGCAATTAAATCCCTATTTCCCAAGAGGAATGTAAGGAATCTCTTCTCAAGCATACTCAATTAGGTCATGCTTTAGATTCAAGAAACTATCCACTAAAGGAGTCTTATAAGCCTATCTCTAGTGCCCCAATCAACCCTCAATCTCTATGAGTGATCCATTCACATAAAGTTATCTCTAATCAATTATATGAAAACAATCCCCAACTAATAAGCATGCAATTATTAATTAGAATCTAAGCAATAATATTCATAAAGATAAAACAATCTCAAAGAATGATTTAATTGAATAAGAAGTAATTTAATCTAGATAAAAGGTTTTAGGGTTCATCAATACCCGAATTGGAAAGATTTAGTTCATATCACACATTGAAACCAAAGAAAGAATTAAAGAAATAAGAATTCTCAAACAATTCATGAATCAAGTGCTAAGAAATCCTGTTCTTTGATCTCTGATCTTCGATGTCTTCTTCCTCTTCTTATTCTCTCACTAATTCGCTCCGTTCCCCCCTCTGAAACATTGTCAGATCTAATTTTATAGTTTTAAATTTTCTGACGCACACCACTAGACCCATGGCTAGAGTTCCAGCCATGGCAAGTGAATCAAAGAAAATGTAACTTCCCATGGGTGAAACTCCAACCGTGCCTCCACCTGTGGGAGGCTACTAGATGATTTTCCTCTTTTCTCTTATCACATGGCTGGAATACCAACCGTGGCTCAACCCGTGGCAACCCATATTTCTCTAAAAAATCAACGTTTTGGCTTGGATCATTCACCATCCTGGATCATATTCAGATCATAGCATCTTTTGACACTGGATTAACTAAAAGAACTATGAAAGCACTAAAACAAATAGATTAAACTCAATTGGAGGCATAACATATATTAAGAACAAGGGAAAAAATATAGTGTTTTCAACACTTATCATTGACATTTATATTTATGCATTTCTTTCTCCTTTACTTACTTCCTGTCATGACTCACCTTTTAAGCCGTAACAGTCCTAGAGCATAGGGAGACATAAAGTCACCTAAACTTGTAAAACCACCTATAATTTATTATTCTTTACTATTTATCATGTTGAACCTTATCCCAAAATCAGAACCTAATTATCTTTCCTTATTGCTAGTTACTAATTTATCATTTTTACATATTACCAAATACTCATTAATACCATTTGCATATTCATTTCATTTTACATATATTCATTACTTAATACACTAACAAAATAATAATTACAATACAGTTTATAGTACATATAAATCTGATAACATATTAATACTAATCCTTTGGTAACCATGAAGTTCTAAAATAATGGTCTTCATAGTCACATAACTAAAATTCATAACACCTAAAATTAGCAGAGCAGTTTCTAAGTGGAAGGAACAGGCTTGGAATTTGCATTGCTAACTCGTCAACCTAATGTGAAAAATTTAAATAACTAAGGAATGAGACGAAGCTAAGTGAGTACATAATAATATAATATAAGATGTGTATATGGGTCATTATTAGGATAGGAACATTGTGGCAATTGAGTGATGTTGATAAAAATTGCCATTATGTATCACTTTATCATTCAAGATAGGATTAATATCTTTGGCAAAAATAATAAATTCTTAGAAGCATTGTGCTTCTGACATGTAAATAAAAGAGTGGCTGCTTAAGCATTGCTCACTCACATGTATCATATTATGCAAGACTGATAAGGTCTTGTGGTTAGGCATTCCTCCTAATAAAGGTTGGGTACTTTCGCCCTACCTATAGGCTTATACCAAGTGCATAAAGTCTTATGTATTACCCCACATCAGAAGGGTATTTATGCTTATCAATAAGCATCAATAGAAAGATTCATATAAGATTCACAATAAGGATTTTAGTGCTCACATTATAAAGTCAACGTTAAAAGCTCACAATAATCAAATGCCACAAAGGAGTATCGTATTCAATGGTTCAACATTCAATAGGCAATTCATTCTCAATGCGGAATTGGAATATTCCAATGAAAATGATTTGAACAACAATGGTTCAAATAATATGGCACATGTCATAATATATTATTAAGTACTCACCTTGGACTCCTTTGCTCCTATTTATGTGATACTAGTGGTGCTCCTCGCACTCTTGGATAATGTCCTTGTCCTTATCTTTAGATTCTACACATTTTGCGTTTTAATTACACATTAATCACTACCTTGTTATGTCATTAGTCTAAATTTAGTTCAACTTTCTTAACACTTTTATTTTGTCCATTATAGTATTAACTTATTGATTTAAGATTAAGACACACTATACATATACAAATTACTAATTTTAACATTATCCCTCATTGCTTTCCAAATGGCCAAATATATTCACTTAAGGAAAAATAATTCCTTTCCTCCTAATTTCACATTTTAACTTCATATTACTCAATTAGAATCATTTTAAACAATTTTTAATAATCAATGGAATTAATTCCACTTTCAATTTCCAATCCATAAATGAACCTAATTCATTAAATTTAGGAAAAATTATTTCTATCATTTGAATTTGAAATTAATATCATACAAATCATGGTACAACATTCTTAAGCTCAATTGCCCCTTCAATTTCATGAATTCAAGTTCAGTTCTCAAAATCCCCAAATTGATCCATAAACCCTAGAATTTATGGAAAACCGTCAATTTCCCATCCAAGCTTTAAATTGATCATAGATTCAACAAATTAATACTTAAACAATCAATTCCCATCAATTAATTGAAATTGAATCACATTGATTCATAAAACCCTAATTTGTTCCACTTAGGGCAATTTGGGGAAAACCTATAATTCATTATCAAATCCTCAAATTAATCATGGACATATGAAATTGGTATGATAATAATCCTATATGATCAATCAAACATTAAAAATAAGCATTAGAACACAATGTCCCCCTTTTAGCTAAGTTTATGCCTTCAAAATTCTCAAATCTTACACCAAGCTTCCATAATTCATTTTGACACTTCCAAAACATTTTTCTCCATCCAAAATAACTTTGGATAGCTTTAAATAAAATTTAGAGCACTTTCCCTATTAGTCCATTAAAGTGGCCAAATCATGTTTTTTAGTGTACTTAGATAAGTTTCATACTTTCCTTATTTATTTTCTCATGTTAAACCCTTAATTCTTAATCCCAAATCTCATATTTCATTAACTAATATCCAATCATTAACTAACATACAAAACAAACATTTCATAATTTTCTTCACTTTGGCTGAACCATATAGATGGAGGAAATGGAAAGTTTTGCAATTAGAACACCAAAGTCATACTTAGAACAAGGAAAGGAGAAGATGAGCTTAATTTCTTACCTTGGAAACCTTAATTTTGAAATTCTATGTTGATATTAATATGGAGAGATTTTTCTTTAGTTGATATGGAGTTTTAGTGTAGAGTTTGCCAAAATGATGTTCGTGTACATATTCTTTCACATATATATTAGATGTTGAATAGTGAGGATTTGATCAAACTTAATCCAATGGCTAAGATTTAATCACAATGGATGGCTAGGATTTTATATAAGTTGGTGATGTTCATCATATGGTGTGAAAAATGCTAAACAAGTACCTAGAATTTTATGTAGGAAAAATGGGAATTTAAATTGCTTAAGGATTTGACTTAGTTAATTTTTGTGGCTACTAAGTCAATTTTGGTGACTAGCTTTTCCAACATCAATTTTTGTCTTAGCTACCCATTTTTAACCTTAGAGAATTTGTGTTCACCTACCCATTAGCCCTATGGACTAGCCAACCAAATGTATTTGGGCTTTTGATGTTCAAAAATCCATTAACAAATCCACATATACACAATTCATACTTAGTAGCTCAATAAATTTTTTATTTCTTTTCTTTCACTTAGTATTTATATTTTTACTTTCTAGTTTCATTTCCTTAGAGTTATTACTCTAGGAATTGTGTTTTGTGTAAGGTTTCTCAAAATGGAGAAATTATGCTCATCACATTGCTTATATATGAAAGTTGAATGGTGGTGATTTAATCACACTTAATCCAATGGTTAGGATTTAATCAAAATAGATGGCTATGATTTAATCAAGTTGAATGGTTAGGATCTCATCTAGGTGAGTGATGTTTAATAGATGATACAAAAATAATAAAAACAAATGTAGACTTTGGTGTAGGAAAAGTGAAAATTCAAGTTAAAGAAGGATTTAATTTAGTAAAAAATGGTGGCTTTCAAGTCAAATTTGATGGTTAGCTTTCCTACATTAATTTTGTCTTAGCTAACCATTTCTAACTCTAGAAAAATTTATGTTCACTCATCCATGGGCCTTATGGGCTAGCCATCCAAGTGGGCTTGGGCTTTGGAGTCTAAAAGCCTAATAACAAATCCATATATGCACATTTCATACTTAGTAGCTCAATAAATTTTTCATTTCTTTTCTTTCACTTTAGTATACATATTTCTACCTTCTAATCTCACTACACAGTCTGGATATTGTTAGATAAATTTTATTCACTTTATAGTTGATGTGGGCAAATTATTATACTTTAGCCCTTAAGACTAAATATAGGATGAGCAAGGGGTCGAACACTGGGAAAAATGATGAATTTATTATTAACCGAACAAATAATAAGATGAATAGGCAAAGAATAATTGGAGTTTGAGTAACTAATTAACTACTAATTTAACTACAAATCACTAAATTCTAAATAATTCAAAGTTATTAAACAGGTTAGAATTACAAATTAAATTTAAATCAATGAACTTCTAACATGTATATAAAATAAGATTATGAATGAGTTGATTGGAGAATTAACCTGAAATCTTTAAAAGCTTATCTCTAAGTCAATTAAACGTATTTTTGAATAGACTTACATGCACTCTCATGTCAATGTAAATGTAAACAAAACCATGAAGTTCAATGTTAATTCTTTTTACCCCTTTAGAAGTAGATTCTAATTAATCTTTTAACTTAAGTGACATCAATTACTTTTCCATTAAGAATTCCAATTCTCATTGCAAATTCTTAACTAACATATTACATATGGTGATCAAGCATATATAACAACTATTAAGAACTTAATTGAAGCCAAATCAATCATTCATTAATAAAATATTAAAGTGAAGTTCATAGACTAAATTTGCATTGCAATTCTAACCACAAGTACTTTAGCCTTGATGCATTGTTAGATAAAAAAGAAGATTAAACATTCAATCATCAAAGAAATAAAATAGTATTAAGCAAAGAAAAAGTTATAGAAATCTTTTACTAGCCCTTCTCAAGATTAGAAGCCTTGATACAAGAATAGTTTCCTAAAGTGTTGTACTTGAAAGTGCTAAAATTTGTAAGATCTCTCTCTTTCTTCTTAATACAATACTCTCTACTTGTATTCTGATTTTCTAGATTTTCTACCTCCCTTTTACTGAAGAAACTTCAATTATTTAAAGGCTTTGAATAGTTAAAAGTCATAACATTTCATAAAGAAATGCAACACTTTGTGAAAAGTCACCTAATAACTGCTTTAGAAACTTCAAGGGCATTTTGGTTAATACAAATGGCAAAATTAGACTTTGAGATCTTCATGAAAGTTGTAGGCCTCTTTTTCAGCTTTCCATATCCTCTTGAATCGTTTCAATCCGAGTTGTGTAGAGGAAGTTATGACTAAAACATTGCAGATTATTCATGAAGGATCCTGTCTTTTGGTGTGTGCCGACTCGGCACCAACTCATCCTCCTTTCAACAACTCGGCACAGTAGCCATTGGTGCCGACTCGGCACCAACTAAGTTGAAGGGTGCCGACTCGGCACCAGTACTTTTCAAACTTTGCTTTCTCTTTTCATACTTGGCTCTTCTAGGAACCTTCAATTCTTCCCTTAACCTATTAAAACTTTATAAAATACTCTCAAAACCATCAGGTTAAGGAGAAATCTTTGAGAAAATGTGAGTCGAATAAATATTAAGGAAATACACACAAAATGCATTAAAATATACTAAACATATACCTAAAAAGCAACTAAAATGCACCTGAAATAACACTAAATCCATACCATTTTACATCAAATCAATAGTGCACGTTTACTAGTCCTTTAATCTCACTATTCAAGTAAGTAAATCATATAGGCTCACTAGGTCGAAAAAAGATGACTTCTATTTTCCTATTATAGCTTTGATTAAAATCAACTTCTTATGTCACTATTATTATCTCTAGTGACTTAGGAAACATTTAAGTATTATGTTCATGCCCATTCACAAGCACTTCATCATCACATCACAAGAAAATAATTAACTTAGCCACATTAAGTTAAACTTGGTTTGACTTTCTTTTCCTATTAACATGTTTATCAAAATTGATTTCATTTTCTTTCATTATCACATTGTTCATTAGAATCACTTCTTATTATATTCTTATGGTTCTTAATATGCTAGAAAACCCTTGGATAGTACAGTTCGTGAACATTATAGTGTCACAAATTGAGTAAGCAGGTCACTTAGTCACATTGAATCTCTTTGGATTTCAATTTAATTTCACCATCACAATACTCATTGAAATAAATCTCCTATGGCACCATTGCTAACTCTAATAGGTTAGGAAAACTTTGGGTATTAAACTAATATTTCATTAAGTGATTAAGAATGCTTAATTAATATGTAATTGTGATTATGTGCACATCATAGTGTAAGCATGTGACAACTAGGACCCCACCATCACATGGTGTATAGAATTGATATTTAAGGTAAAGAATAAGTTACTTTAGCTTTGCATTTTTGTCTTGTCAATTTGGGAAAAGAGTCACCATCAATTACCGTAAAAGGAAATTGATCCATTCTTCCTTAAAATTCAAAATTCTATTACCCAAAGTGTTTGAAGGGGGAGTGGGGAATGACAATTTAACATAACTCCTAAACCTCTTCCTTTTAAATTCATTAAGGGTATGTTAGACTTTCATCACTCAAACCCTAACCCTCCATGTGGGTTACTTTAGTTTTGTGACCATTTATTAATGTTACCGATAGTTTTGCCATCGATAAATTTATTGACGGATAGTAAAAATCATCAGCAGTGATTTACCAACCATGGTTTTGACAACGAAAGTTAGCCATCTCTAATATGTTAGTAAATGAAGTTACTGATGATTTTCTTTATGTTATCGATAGTTATTTTGTAACAACCCACATCTACCCTAGGAGTTTTAGTGACAAATTATTTGAATTTAGGGTTATTGTGACAAATTGTGTGACTATGTGAAAATTTGTGTGTGACATGATTTATGTGTTTGGGGCATATTAAATTAATTTTAATATGTCTAATATGAATTATTATTATAAAATATTTTATTTAAATAGAATGCATTAACATGAAATAATTTTTTTTATCGTAAAATAAATTTTTATGTAAAAAGGCGATTTTTAAGCATAAAATAATTTTATGAGTATTTTTAAATTATTTTTAAATAAATGTTTTGGGGGGAATTTTACAGAAAATAATGAAAAAATATTTTATTTTTAATTACCTATAATCAGCCCTAAATTAATTAAAAAGCCCAAAAATCTAAAAGCCCACAACACTAAAATACTCCTAACCTAGCTCATTAAGGGTAAACTTGGAAATTGCACCCCAAACCCTAATATATAAGGTAAAATTCGGCCAGCCCTTTATTCCAGCAACCACCATTCTATTATTTCATAATTATGGCAGAAAAACTCTCTCAAAAATAATCTCTCTACCGTAATTCACAAAATACTTTCAAACTTTACGATTTCGCGACCGTTTCGTAAGTTTTTCCTTTCCTTTCAATTTGCTATTTGATTTTTATGAAACTAATCTTGGAAAAATTATTTTAAACTAAATATTTACTGATTTTTACTGATAAAATTCGGACTAGGTGTTTTCTTGAGTGAAAAATTCATTTTTCCACCGAAAACACCAACCTATCTACGCAATTTCTTCAAAGGTGAATCCTGTAACTTAAAATTTCAATTTTTATGCATAAACATCACTAATGGGAGGAAATTTGTACATTATTGGTTTATAAATTGATTTTTGATCTGTTTTGATGAAAAATATTTGATTAAATTATATTTTTGCATATTTCTGTAATGACCGAAAAGTTTTAGAAAACAAAGGAATTCAAGATTTTTGTGCTAGAACTTAAAATGTGGAAAATTCTATTATTAGATTAACATGTGGCTGCCACTTTGTGTGAGGAAGAGTTCTAATATGATATTTGTTTTGTTTAGATAAAAATAATGATTTAAATCATATGTTTGTATATTGCTGTAATGAATAGAAAGCGCGAAAACTCATGATTTTCACCTAAGTCCTAAAACTTAGAATTTTTTTGTATAAATATTATCTATGGCTGTTGAATAATGTATGAAGATGTTATAAACTGATATTTGCTATGATTAAATGAAAAATAATGATTTAAACCACCTGTTTACATATTTCTGTAACGACCGAAAAATACCAAAAATAAGAAAACTCATGGTTTTGTACCCTATAATCCAAAAATTAAATTTTCATGTATAAGCAGTACCATATGTGGCTGATTCATATAGATTAATATACTAAAATGATTTATGTTGTGTTTACATGAAAAATCTTGGTTCAAATAATGTCTTTACATATTATTAAAATAGACGAAAAGAAAGAAAATTTAATTTTCCTTTTGGTGATGCATTCAGCGTACATTAATATTTTTATCCTAATGTCTATAAATTTTATGTAATGTATTTTGATGATTATTGACATGTATGTATATACAATAAATGATAAAATTGCATGTTAGTTAAAGGTATGACCCTAGACAAGCTTAAAGGTATTTTGGTATACTTAAGGTATCTTAATCTTATATTGTGATTGGAATGTAAATGTGATTGGGAAATATGGAACTAGATGTTATGATAACTTGGTAATGAATTCATGGTTTTGAGTTGATGAAGTGACAATTGAATAAAAGGATCATAAGAGTTAAGCATGACACTTGAAAGGTTAATTGCTAAGTTGACATGTATGGAAGTGTAAAGTGTATTAAGATAATTATTAAAGTGAATTGATATTGAGGTAATAATATTGTGATAACCTTAGAAAGGTATTGACATAATTGTAATGTGTTTTCATGTGAGCCTATAAGGCCTAAATGTGCACGATTTTTAAAGTCAACATGTTATGTGCAAGTGATGAGTACACTTATATGTGCAACTCTAAGTGTATATGTATGTTATATTGCATGGGATAGTTATGGGGTAGGAGCATCATGAGTAAATAAATACTAAGTATTAAATTAAATATTATGTTAGAGTTTGAGGAGCTTTAAAAGTGCAAAGGGACTACATATACTAGGAGCAAAGGAACCCCAAGGTGAGTAAACACTATGTTCATGTTACAAGTGTGAGTAAACATCATATTCATTCTACAAGTGTGAGTAAATGTCATATTCATGTTATAAGTGTGAACAACATTATGTGGTGTTATAAGAATGTGATATATTATTACGTAAGCGTTTGCGATCTTTGAAACCCAAGTTCCTTTCATCCTAAAATTTAATTAAGTGATTCTTTGTAAAGCTTGGGTTGCTAAAGGACATTTGGTCCAAAACTATTTTGTTTATCTAACGAGAATTTCTCGTGATTATCACCCTAAGTTATATTCTTTCTAGAACCACACTATCATTATATCTTCGAAAGTTAAACCACTATTGTTATTGGGATACATGTTATTGTTGCCTTATGTGAAATTGTTAATTATGATTACCATTAGCTCTAGCTATGGTATCTTTAACCCTTATGAAGAATCCTCGTGCCGATGCAGGTAATCATCGAAACCTATGCACACGGTCTTAACTCGATGGATAGGGGTAGTGTGTCCACCTCATCTAGAAATGGGCGGTTCTAGCCGTAGAGCCTGATTAGCTTTATGCCTTATAAGTGATAGGAGTTATAATTTGGTATAAGGCCACCCCTCCTTAATAAGTTTGAGTGATAGAGCAATAGCCTTCACTCATTATAAGTTATAAGTGTGATTTCTACAACCTTGCCAATTGAACCCTGGCTAAATTGCAACTTGATTCATGAATAATAAATCATGAACTATGTGTATAAGCTATGTGTTTCCTTTCCAAAGGAATATGTGATAATGTATGTGCTTTATCATTTACTCATTGAGATCATCTATCTCACTTCCTTTTTCTTGTGTGGTTCCAGGTGAGCAAATGTGAAGAGGCAAGGTGATGACTCAAGCATTCTATTATGCTTGGAAGATTCCTTGTCAAAGTCATTAATAATACCATGTTTTGAAGTCTTGTCGTTAGATGCTTTGGGAATATTGATTGATGCTTATTTTGAGATATATTATTTTTCCTAAGTTTCCAAATGGGATATGAATATTATTTTCCTTATGGATTTTATGTGAAATATTTAATTATAGTCTTTTGCAATTAAAGGTATTCATTTAAATGTTTTAAATGAGTAATTGTAAGAGGTTTGGTATGATCCTAGGCATGATTTGTTTATGTGTAAGTGGGTTCTATGAGCGTGGGTGATTTATGTCTCCCCATGTTCTAGGACCGTCATATCTCTAAGGATGGGATGTGACATATTTTCATCGATAATTGCCTCTTTTTTTGGAGTACTCCCATCAAATTTAAACATCATTTTCTCCCATTCTTTTTTTCTTTTCCACAAAACACAATAACTCACACACACCACACCCATACCATTTGACTATTAGAGAACACCAAGCAAACTAATAATTTCAAAGGTAACTTTTTCATAAAATCTTCTTCATTCTCCATTCTATAAATGTTTCTTTGGCTCTTTTCTTCATAAGTTGAAAATTTCTTCCTTTTTCCTTCTATATGGTTTGGCCCCTATAAGTTTGTGAGAGGGTGAAAGGATTCAAATGAAAGACCTCATAAAGGCTGACTCTTTCTTCACACTAAGGTTAATTCTTAAACCATTTTCTTCATTTCATACTTTTTTGTTCATTTTCCTCTTCCCCCATGGTTCAGCCAAGGATGTATTACCAAACCCTAGATCTATAATTCATGATGCATGTAAATTTGTGTTGTTTAGCATGTTAATAAGTGTCAATTTGAGGAATTGATTAAAGTGTGGCGATGTTCCCCTAAGTATAAGGTTCGGCCATTACTAGGGTGTCAATTAAAGGATTCATGTGTTAATTTGTGCAACTATTGATCAATTTTTAGTTTTTCCTATATATATGATTTGGCCAACCTAGAATTTCACCCTAGGTTGATGTTTTCTTTTAATTGACACTTAAATCATGTTTAATTGAAAGTTTAATTCAACAATTAAATGGCTAATTTTGCAATAGAAGCATGAGATTATGTTTTCCCCAAATGTTATGATTATACCAGTATGAATTTTTAAATTAGGGTTTGATAATTCAAATTAAGTATGTAGCTATGTAATTGGATAGCTTAATTATATGAATTGAGTTTCATTTTGATTAATTAAAGTGTAATTAAATGTCCTCAATTTTTCCCAATTTAGGGATTTTGACTAAGTATTACTTTATGATTCTATGTTTTATTAATCAAATTGATTATTCAATTATGCAATTGGGTGGTTTAATTTCATGAATAGAGATTCAATTTGGTCAATTGATGATCAATTGAAGGTTTTCCCCAAATTACCCATTCCGCCAAGTGAGGTTTCTAAACCCTTTATACTTATTTCCAATTGCATGAAATGTATTTTCTCCAATTATTAAATTCTACCATCACATAGATTTTAGAGTCAAGTTTGCTTAATTTTAATTGCATGTTCCAATGAGCTTCTATATATTCAAATTGAATGATGAAATGCACAATTAGAAGATCGATTGCTGAATTCATGGTTTTCCCCAATTGTCCATATTCAACCACTTAGGGTTTCTTAAACAAATTGGAATTAAGTTCAATTGAATAACTAATTGTACTTATATGTGAACCAATTTGATGATTCTAAAGTCAATTTGATGTTTAATTAATGAATTGATAGTTTTGCCTAAATTGAACTTAAGTCAATCAAGGTTTCATGAGTTATTCCTTTTGAATTGCAATTGATGATGTAATTGGGTGCAATTGCGCATGTGTATGATTTGTGAAATGTTAAATTGATGAAATTGAAGCAATGCAAAATGTAATGAACACTTAGGCCATTTGGCCATAGTAAAAGTGGGAGCCTTAATGCTTCATCAATGAAAATGAATAGTAAAAATGAGAGCCTTAATGCTTTATCAATGAAAATGAACATGTGTTTAAGTCAACCTCTACTGTATGACTCAATGTGATTAATGATTAATGAGTTGCATAGTCTTACTTAGTGTGCTACGATTAGATTAAGTTGAGATTATGTCTAAGTAGGGTACTAAGTGTTTTATGAATGCTATAGTAGCATTGTAAAGAATAATGGAAAAGGTAGTGCTTATGAGATTGAGGAGCATCACTAAGTTAGGAGCAAAGGTAAGTATATGATATGCTAACATCGACATATGCATCCATACTTGTGACACATGAAAATGATGTGAAATTATTGATTCCGGACTAATGTTACCATGACATATCTATACCCAAATTGTTATCTTTTACTATGCTAGGATTGACCATTAAAGGCCTTGTGCCTATTTCTACATCGTGTACCCATATGAGATTTATTGAAATCCTAGCAATTGCCTTTCTAATATCTATATCATACTTAAAATGACATTCTTTTTTAAATCATTGGTGACCTTTAGCCTATTGCAAATTATATAATCTTATAGGAACCCTTTTACAATTAAATTATTGTATGAGATTAAAATCGAAGTACTAAACCATTCTTTCACTATATCTATCATATCCAAATCATATTATTCTTGCTATGCTAGGATTAATTGATAAAGGCCTTTGGCCAAATTCTATATTGCACACCTACATAATTAATACCGCAATTGTGATATGAGATTGTTATTGAAATCCAAATGAATTCTTGAGGCATATTATCTCTTGCACATGTTGTGTTACTCAATTGGTATGAGAGACCACTATTGAAATCCCATTAAATCATCGAGGCATATTTATTTTCATACATGCCATATCATTTAATTGTTGTGTTATACATATTGTAACATATAAATCTTTTGAAAGTAGAAATTTTTGAAAGATGTAGGGTTATACATCAGACCTGTGCATATAGTAATAAACCCATAGATAGGGTGAGCTTATCTGGACTCTGGCTAGGAAAGGGTTAGAGGTCCTAGCTGTAAGGCTTGATTGGTCTTATGCTCTAATAAGTGATAGGGGTAGGTAAGGCACTAGTTGCCATTCCTCTATAGTGAGAAAGCATGCCACTTCCAATTTTTTTTTTTTTTTTGTTTCTGCTAAATTTCTTATATGGTATATGTCAAACCCAGATAATTCATCTATATTGTATTATTATTATCCGCATGCATATTATGTTAGTATAACATTTTCTAACTGAGTTTATCTCACCCCTTAGTGGTTTACATTTTTCAGGAAGGTTTTACAAGGTGTAAGGCTTTACCCAAGCACCCAAATGCTTTAAGAAAAAGCATCATGATCGGAAACTCACTATACATTCAGAAAATGGTGTTTGAAAGTTGAAAATTGTAAAAAATGAGTCACCACTTTAATTTTATCTTATTTAGGAAAATTAAGGAAAAATTCAAATTTAACTCTAAGATTATATCAATTTACCTAAAGGAAAAGCACTAATCCATGAGTGACCAAAGAGGGCACAGGGACTAGGTTTTGGTAACAAACAAATTGAGAAAACTTGTTTTCTTAGTTTGGCTTAGAATTGTAAAATAGCTTTTAAGATAAAAAGAGATTTTTTATATATGCATGATCAATTGTTATATAGTGCATGAAACAAATATAAGTCATGCAATGCATGATATGGCAAATAAATAATAATGGCAGTAACAAAAAAGAAAATAAAAAGAACCAATTTTATTAAAGAAAAATGATTTTACCTATTATATTTGAAGAAGGTGACAAAGGGAAGAAAGTTGTTAGTTTTAGCGGAGTTGATGCCTTAGAGCGGCATGCCTGTGTATCCCCTTGAATAAGAATCAAACCCCATGCAGTTCTTCCCTCTTATAAAGGGGGGGTTTTTATGTTTCAACCATGTTTATCATATTTTGA
Source organism: Reutealis trisperma (assembly GCA_947687605.1). NCBI lineage: Eukaryota > Viridiplantae > Streptophyta > Magnoliopsida > Malpighiales > Euphorbiaceae > Reutealis > Reutealis trisperma. The sequence continues at coordinate 50,812 of CANTUT010001903.1, read as the reverse complement.
TTGATTTTAAGATTAGAGATTTGTTAATTAATTCAAATTTTAATTAACATAATAGTAGATCTTGTCATGTTTAAATCCTAAAGAAAGGTAGAAGAGAGATTATTAGATCAGGTTTTAGAATTTCAAAAAGAAAGAGAAAGGATTATACCTTTGATCTTTTTTTTTTTTTTTTTTTTAGGCACGATTGAGACTAGCTTTACTAGATCTGATGATCAGAGTCTCCCAAGATTGAACTTTAAACAAAAAGATTAGAGAAGAAAATAACATAAAATAGTAATTGAAAACTTAAAATAAATTCAAAATTATTTTTTTAAAAGAATTTTAGTAAAGAAAAATTGAGCCCAAATTGGATCAGAAATAGGCCAAAATAAGATGAACCCAGGGCAAACCAACAAGAAACCAAACCAGGCGTGAACTATGACTTGATCGGGCGACATCCCTAGCATGCCATCTGGCCAACTGACATGCCATCTATGCCACTGGGATGGCCAGCACCCCTTAGACTTTTCCTTATAAATATCGATTCAGCTTAGTCATTTGATACTTTTTCTAGGCGTAAAAATCTCCAATTTCTTTCAATTTTTAAGCCAAAACTTTGTTTTTCTCAAAAATTAAATTCTTTTTCATAAAATCTTCCCCTTTACTATTCTCAACTTAATCCCCTTAGTCTGATGCAACCATGTCAAGTATTATTATGTACTTTAGGAGTTAGTGTTATTTTGATTAATAAAATTCCTTTTAGTTTTGTCTCAAGTTTAATTCTTTTTTAAATCCCTTGAGCTTGTCAAAAGTTTTCTGTTTTGTGGCGTTCAAACTTATCAAAGTTTCATAAATTTTAAGGCATTCAAAAATAATTTATACCAAGGTGCCTAACTATAAGTTAATTTTATGTCGAAGTTTTAAGTTTAAATATGATTTGACTTTTCTAGGAGTTACTTCTAAACATATTATTATTGGGTCTCAAGCCAGGTCTATTGGAGTTCATATCAATAATTGATTGGAGACCATGGGTTAGGCATCTATAGTCTAAAAGAGGGAAAAACTATCATTAAAAAATTAATGTGAGTTGTCTATTGTACAAGTCCACCGGACAATAGTTATTTAAAGTTCTGAGCCTTGATAGTTTTCTATTTGGTTTGTAAGTCAATTAGACAAAAGCACTGCTAATTAATGCGTCAAATAATTGTCTATTTGAACCACTTCCTTTAAAGAATGCCTATGATAGTGGCATCTCCATGTTTCTCTCTTTTTAATTGTGAAAAGAAATTTACTTTGTCTTTTATTTCAAGATCATTCTTTTACTTAACTAATTTCAGCTAAAAAATTATTCATTTGAGATAGGAAAAATTGGAAGACATAACCAAAAAGTTTAGACATCTTATTTTTGGTCTAATACTATAAAGAGTTTAAATGATCTAATTTTTGGTTTAGTTTGATATCAAAATCTCAAAAATTAGTTATATTGTAAAACCTTTTTACTTGTTCTAAAACCTTGTTTTTAGAAAAAGAATCCCAATGGGTAGGTGTGAATCCTTAATTTTATACCTCATTATTCGGCCACAACTTGACACCTAATAAGATTAGTGCGCTATGCAGAGCTAGCACAGCGGTCCTGCTAGCCAATTATAGGGCAGGGGTTAAGGGGGCAGCACCCCTTGCAGGGGCCCCCGGAGCTAAAAATGGACTTTTATTCACATTAGTATGAGGATGTTTAATTTTCAAATACTAGCACTTTTTCTACCCTGACTGGATCTTCTATATCAGATAGTATTTTTTGAAACTAACTGGATTTTCTCCCTAAAATGACTAGTAAAATGTTCTAAAATTAATTTCAAACCTAGCGACACTGACTGATAATTTTTATGAGCTCTATAACTCCCAAAAACTGATCCAGAAGTTCCAAAACCTAACCGAGCGAAAAAGTGAAATTCCAGCCAGCATGCCCACCGAGGCGCATGTGGCACCAGACCCTTCTAGAGGCACGTCACCCTGAATATCGGCAGTGCCACCTAGAGACCCGGGCCAGCGCCACTGGGGCCTCTGGTGGCACAAGCCCCACTGCCTGCCTGCAGTTCTCAAAATACCCCCCAATTTGATTTTTTTTTCAGTTTTTTTCTAGTTCTACCCTTTTAGTCTTTTCACTTTTTCACTTCCCAAACTATTCTCACTCACTTTTCCTATAAATACTTCCCTTCATCCTTCATTCCAACACACCCTTTGAATTTGAGTAGATTGTTATCCTCAAATTCCTCTCTTCCTCTCCCTCTAATCACTCTCTAATTAATTAATTAATCTTTTTAATTAATTAAGTGCCTCACCCTAACCAAGTTAATTAATCTTTTTAATTAACTAAAACTCTTTTTTTAATTGGTCACTCAATTAATTAATTAACTAATCTTTTTAATTAATTAATTAATCACTCTTTTTTCAAAAATCATTCCTTTTTCCAAAATCAAATTAATCATTTTCCTTAATTCACCCTTCCTCCAAATTAATTAATTAATCTTTTTAATTAATTAATCCATCCATCCTTTTCATCATATTAATTAGTTAATTAATCATTTTAATTAATTAATTAATCTTCTAATCCATCCAATCATCCAGTCCCGATAAAACGGAACTTTGGTCTGGTAAAACCCTCCGCCCACCAAAAGTAAAGGTATTAGCCTTTTTCCCTCACTCTCAAAACACCTAAACCAAAACCAATCTGATCAACTCTTAAACTCCTCTACTTAATCGTGGAACGAACTATGGGGGTTTTGATGCCTATTAATGGAGTACATAGGCACATTTGGAATTTAAATCCAAACCTCAAATCCAAATCTCTATCAATTTAGTTAATTAATCATTTTAATTAATTAATTAATCTTCCAATCCATCCAATCACCCAGTCCCGTAAAATAGAATTTCAGTTTGGTAAAACCCTCTGCCCACTAAAAGCAAAGGTATCAGCTTTTTTCCCTCACTCTCAAAATACCTAAACCAAAATCTATATGATCAACTCCTAAACCCCTCCACTTAATCGTGGAACAAATTACGTGGATTTTGATCCCCATTTAATGGGGTACATAGCCACATTTGGAATCTAAATCCAAATCTTTATCAATCTCTTTTTCCCTTTTTAATCTATGGATATTTTATTTTAATTTTCTTCTTGCACTCATGGCATATTCATGCATCATATTTACAATTATCATCTTATAATATTTGTCATTTATGAAATCATTTTTTCAAAGTCAAATTAAACTTAAGAGCCAATTTTTTATTATTTAAAACCAAAAACATAGTCCTTGAGCCTAACCTGGTTTGAGGCTAGTGATTTTATTCATGGGCAAATTAAAGTAAAAAATTAATAAATTGGAGTCAAATTGGGTTTTTCCTTAATTTTCCCAATTTAAAAATAAATTAGGATGGCGACTCCTAAAATCATTTTCAAAATCAACCAAATCCAAACCCGAGGGTTCCATCATGAATCTAAATCTGAATGAGCATCTCATTCTCTCTAACGGGCCGGGCAGGTGCTTGGGTGAGGCTTGACAGTAGGGCTTTATCTAAACTATTTAATAGTAAAATTCTAAGGACTAATTTACTCACTCAAGTTCCATAAATCTTTTCTTGAATTCCCTTAGCTTTCTAGTATAGTCTTTTGATTTGTCTTGAAAATTCTTAGCATCTTATTTTGAACACTTGAAGGCTTGTTCAACTAATTGAATATCAAGTAAATTGGTATTTCTAACATGCAAAATGAACTTAACATAAGGCATGCAAAATAAAACCATATATTCATATATTTTGTTATCATCAAAATCAAAGAATTAGCCTATAGGGCTAACAGAACCTGTGTAAGCAATTTAAATTGCTTTAGTTCAAACAATTATTATTTTTCTAGCCCAACAAAAAAAAATTGAATTTTGAGTCATTGATTATCAACAAACTTTGAAACTTTCTCTTTATCTTATTTTCTCTCCCTTTTGGTGGATTCTTAAGGATTTTGAGTGCAATTGTATCCTTAGAGTGATTTTCTAAGGTGGTGATTTAGTTATCTGCATCTACCATTGCGTGAATAATTCATAATGAGCTTTAATCTTGCCAAATCAAAATCTACAGCTTCTACCTTTTGTCATACACTTCTCCTTGTTTGTGATCCTACACTTATTCTTATCTGTTCTTGTAACTATTCATGAATCTGCCATTTTCTATCTGCACATAATTTTATAATTTGTTGATTCTATAACTTTACTTGTTTTACAACTCTGATCTTTCTACAATTACGTTGTATCTAGTTCTCAATCTTAAGACATCAAATGTTTTCTACTCTTACTGGTGTCAAATTTAGTATCAAAGCCACTTTTCATATGATCAGATTCTAGCATTGCATCCAAAGCAAAAAAAAAAAAAAAAAAAAGCCCCTAGTAGTGAGCCAACCTTGAAAGCCTAGAAGTGGGAGAGTATAATGTGGGAAAAATCCCACATCTAATAATTAAAGGGATGTTTTGCAGCTTATAAGTAGATGGGACTCTCTTCTAAGAAGCAAAATTTTTGAGGTGAGTTCTACACTTGTCAATGGTATTAAAGTTTTTGCTTCAACCAACTCTTGGTGCTACAAAAAAAAAATTAAAATTTACAAATTTATTTTCAACAAATATAAAGTACTTTAGAAGGCAAATCTTCAATTTCCATGCATCAGAAATGATACTGAATGTTAATTAGGATTTGCCTACAATGTATGATGATTATGTTGAGAAACATATATTACTAAGAAACAAATGTCACTATCTACTTTGATGTTTTTATCTTTTTCTTTTTTAAATCATAGTAAAATTAGAATAATATAGTAAATCACAAGATATATTCAAAAGAAAGAAGTCTAGGTTAAATGAAAACAAAAGTCACTAAACTTTGCACTTATTTCTAATTTGATCACTAACCCTTTATTTAGTACACTAATTGCACAGAGGAAAAGAAAAGAAATTAACCAAGAGAAATGAGGAGAAAGGAAAAGAAAATAAATTTAATTTTCCTTATGTTTTTTGAGTGTTTTAATTTTATATAGAAAGAAATGAAGAGAAATAAAATATAAATTTACTTTTTTAACCTTATTTTTATAAAAAAAAAAAAAAAACAAAGTGAGGTTATTTTTATAATTTTATATTTATGCTATGGTGTGAAATTTAATTTCTCTCCATTTCTCTCCTAAGTAGAGAGAAATGTTTTTAGGTGCTAAAAGTTAATGGAGAAATGTAATTTCCCCTTATTTTTTTTCTTTTCCCTTCCTCTTTTGCTACCCAAACAAGAGAAATTGCATTTATTTATCTCTATTTCTTTTCTTTTCTCTCCATTTCACTCCAAACAAACAAAGCATAAAGATTGATTTGATACAAATGAATCTCTAAATTTTAATTTTTATTGCAATAAAATATGATTTTGAATTTTCTGATGATAAACCAATTAGAATGATGATATGATTGTTTAATTAAACATAATAAATCTAAACCAATTCATTTACATACATAGGATTTAATGCCATTCTGATTAGTAAACCCTAAATTCGTTGTCTATGTTCAAGTATTAAACAATATCCAATTTAACACTCAACATCTAGGTCATATAATATGGTAGCTAATTACTTATATGTGGAATTAAGTATAGAATAATGACATGAAATTCTAAAATCATACATCTAAGCAATCCTAAATCAAATAGGATACATCTAAACCTAGAATTATAGAATTAGTTCATAGTAAGAAATAGAATCAAAACTCTAATTAAATTAAAAATATTCATCTTCATATGATTAATATAACACAAATGAAATTAAATATAAATAGAATTGAGAAAATAAGATTGTAGAAGAAATCATTTGAAGAGTTGTCACTATCTTCAAAAGTGTTTCTCCTTTAAGAACTAAACTAAACCAAACATAATTTGATTACAAAAGATGAAGAAAAGAAAAGGAATTGAAATTCAATGAATATAGTGATCAATTTGTCGCCTTCGTCTAGAGCCTGACAGCTACTAAGGTTTGATCTCCCCCTTTTTCTGATTATTGACTATATATTTAGAAGCATTTTTAGGGTTTTAGTCATTAAAAATCAGCTCCCAAGTTGTGTGTCATGTCACCCTTCAGGTACATAATTTAGTCAAGTTGCAACATAATATAGCCACATTGATTGGTATTTTGCAGGTAGCAGATGATTGAATTAAGCATTATAGTCTTCATGAAAGTTATAACTCTATCTCTTAGCTTTCTAACACATCTTGATTTACTTCAATCTAATATCTATAACTAAGTTATAATCAAAATACCAAAAAGTATACGAGTTATCAAGTGAAACATGACCATGTTGTGAGAAAAACATGTCCATGTTGCTGAAACAAAGGAACACAACTTGGAAACATGGTATATTTCTAAGTTGTGTACTCTTCTGTCCTAGAGAGTTTTCAAAGCATGGGATGTCCCATTTGATTGTGTATTGAACCGCGGCCATGTTTTACCTGATTGAGCCTAAAACATGTCGATTTTGCACTTTTTCACCACTTTTCATTCCCAAACATACCTACACTTGAATTTAACTTAAACACAAATTAAAACAACTAAAAATAAATAAAATTAATCAAAATAACATCCTAATAACACTATAAATTTGGTCAAAACAATGATATGACTATTTAATTAGACATTTTAAATCCTAGTCAACATATATGGGATCCAAGGACACATAAAAACTTAATTTTTTCATCTATTTGATTTGAGTAATAGTGGTACCACTGTTGATATGTCAACCAAAAAATTGTAATTTTTATGTGTATGGACTCCACTTGCTTATTAGGATTAAAATGGAACATTACCTCATCATTCCAATGAGTTTATTGCTCAAAAATTCAAAATTGTAGCTTACTAAAATTAAAATTTAAATTCAATTATTCATTTGTATCAAATCAATTTTTAGGAACTAAATTAAAAATAAGTACAATGTTTAGTATTTTTGGTGTCATTCACATAAAAAGACAACTTTTATAAAGATTCATTTGTAAAAATATATTCTACCATATCTGATTTGTTGTTCATTAAGAAAATATTAATTGAAAGTTTTATTAGTAGTCATTTTCCTAAATGGATGGATACAATAATGAAAATTAGAAATTCAAAATTCTTAATGAATATTTCTAAGTGAGTATATATTAAATCAAAGTTGGTAGCGAGTTCTTTTCCAACTAAGAAAATGGGAGATGAAACAGTCAGCCTCAAAAGTTTGACCCCTAACATAAATAATAAGTAAATAACTTAATTTAAAGGATCACTATTCCTGTCTCACGTCAACTCAATCTGCCGATAGAATAGTCAATTCTCATCATGTCACAGAACAATAATATACAATAAGAGTGTCAATATCATAAAGGACTATCAATAGATAGTTTTATAATAAAATAATACAACCCAAAAATACCGGTAATATCATAATACAAGCCATAATATTGTAATTGCAAAATTCTAAGACGACTATACATTTATTACATATCACACATACCCTATCGAAGAAGGGGGCAGAGACCAACTTAATAGTGATCTTAACCTCAAGCTCATCCTGTAACCTAAAAAATAATGGGGAGATAGGAGTGAGCGTCTCAACATGAACTGAAATGCATAATCAATGAAAAGTCGAGTGAGTAGTCAAGCACTTATGAGAAAAATCCTTATAAATTTACTTTGTTTGAACTTTTGTTTTTGTGGAATTATTTACTCAAACTTGTAACTTTAGAATTTAGGTTTCAGATTTTTGAGATTTGTTTTAGAGATTTCTTAATTTGGCTACTATGTTTGAGCCTTGCTAATTTCAAGTTATTGTAAATCTTTTTGAATTTGTTTAACTAAAAAGGGTAGGTTTTATTTCTTACTATTGTTATGATTTAATTTGCTTGAGGACAAGCAACTACTCAAGTATGGAGGAATTTAATAAGTACTTAATTGACTACACTTTACCCCTTGTTTTTAATATATTTTATCCTTAAATTGGGTTTGATTTGTTAGTTTAGTGCTTTTCTAGAGTTCTTTTAGTTAACCCGGTGCCAAATGATGTCATGAACTAAATGTGACTCAGATTGGTGAAAGATCCTAGCCAAAATGCTGACTTTTGGAAGATGGGCAGACACCACTGAAATCCCAGCTAGGATTCCACCCGTGTGATAAGAGCAAATTAAAAATACATTCAGTAGCCTCCTACGGGTGGAGGCACCATTAAGATTTCACCCGTTGGCTCCTAGCGTCATTGGCACAACTAGAATCTTAGCCGTGGATCCAGTGGTCTGAGATTAAATTCCAACAATATAAATCAGATCAGACAACATTTTAAGAGAGAGCCACCCAAGAGCAAAAATGGAGATCTAAAGGGTTGGCTAAGCCCTAGAGTCATAGAAGATACTTGAAGGCTAGAGATATTGAGGACTTAATTAAATCAAAGACTAAGATCCAAGTAGATGTGGAAGATTGAAGATAAGATTTCAAAGAATATCTTTAAGATCTGTTTGAGATTTCTTCTTCTTTTATTTTCTACATCTTTTTTCTTCAATTTTAATATGAACTAATTCTATTTATGATGAACCCTAGTTTTGATTTTATAGATTGAAGGATTTAATCTTTAATCAATTCATCTTTCATTGTTTTATTTTCATGATAAATCTTATTATTCTAATTAACAATTGCTAGCTTGTTGATTGGATATTATTTCTATATTGAATGAGTAGAGATACCTAATATAGATAGGTCACCCATGGAAGTAGAGAGTTAATTGGGATGCTAGAGATAGATCTACAAGACTCTTTGGATTTTAACTCCTTGATATTAATGTTGTTCCTATTGGATCTTGGGTGAGAAGAGATTCCTTCCAATTTACCTAGAAATTAGGTTCTAGATCGCTTGAGAGAGATTCTAGAATAATCTCATGGGGGTCCAACTCAACCTATTGTTTGATATGTATGAGAAACTAGAGGGATTCATATCTAGATTAGCTTTGCCTAGATTATTTCCATCAATATCATTTACTTGCTTTCTTAGGTTAGCTTAATTAATTTAGCTTAGTTTAATCAATATATATTTTGATCAACTAAACAATATTCAAAGTTTGCGCTAGTACTTATACACTATTCTCGTGGAGACGATACTCATATTCACTACTTTATTACTTGATAACGACTTATGCACTTGTAGTTTGTTAGTGTGTATTTCGGCACATCAATAATCAAATACGAACCAACGTACCTTGGTTAAATTTGCCTTTCTTGCCAAACCTCATTACTCCTCTCATAGGAGAGACTTTCAAAAAAATGAAATCGCCTACTTCAAAGGACACATCTTTTCACTTGTGATCTGCATAACTCTTTTATCTACTAAAAGCTATTTTCAATCATTCTCAAATTACAGGAATTCTTTTTAAAGTTTTATGTACCAACTCTGGTCCTGACAATTGTTTCTCTCCCATTTCTTCCCAACATATAGGAGATCTACACTTTCTACCATATAGAGCTTGTATGATGCCATATCGACACTAGTGTGATAGTTGTTATTATAAGCAAATTCAATTAGTGGCAAGTGTGAATCCCAATAACCTCCAAAATCAAGTATCACATGCATAGCATATCTTCTAATGTCTAAATCGTTCTCTTAGACCGACCATCTATTTAAGGATGGAAAGAAGTACTAAAATCCAATCTTGTACCCAAAGCATCTTGCAAAGATTTCCAAAATCTAGAAGTGAATTGAGGTCCTCTATCTGATATAATGGACACTGGTATGCCATGCAAACAAACAATTGTCTCCACATATAACCTTGCATACTTAGCTACTGAATAGTTGATCTTTACAGGGATGAAATGAGCTAATTTAGTTATTATGTCTATAATCACTCGTATGGAATCATATCTAGCTAAAATCTTAGGTAATCTAGTCACAAATTTCATGGTTATTCTTTCCCATTTCCACTCAGGAATGGGAAGTGGTTGCACCAATCTAGAAGGTTTCTGATGTGTTAACTTTACTTGTTGACATGAGAGGCATCTAGAGATAAATTCTACTATGTCCTTTTTCATACTGTTCCACCAATAAACATTTTTCAAATCACGATACATTTTAGTAGAACCTAGATGAACATTATATGCTACAAGATGTGCTTCCTACAAAATTTCTTACCTCAAATTGTCCACATTCGGTACACACAAAGGTGAACCAAGTTGAAGTACTCCATTACCATTAATTATGAATTCATTACTACTTCCTTCCTGCACTTCTTCAATAATTCTACATAATTGAGGGTCATGTCGTTGAGCCACCTTAATCCTTTCTAATAAAATTGAACGGACTGTAAAGTGTGCCAATAATATCCTGGTGCTGTGCACCTCCAACTAGAATCCATTATCAAACAATTCTAGCAACTCTTTGACTATCGGTCTTTTCTGAATAACAATATAAGCCAAACTACCAGAAGATTTTCTACTTAAGGCATCTACTACAATCATAATCCTTAAGAAGTTCCATCCATCTTCTTTGTCTTAAGTTTAAATCCTTCTAATCAAAAATATACTTTAGACTCTTATGATTTATGTATATCTCACAGGTTTCCCATACAAATAATGTCTCTAAATTTTTAATGCAAAAATAACTGCTATTGTTTCTAAACCATGAGTGGGGTAATTCTACTCATGCTTCTTTAACTGATGAGAAGCATAGGCAATTACCTTACCATGTTGCATTAAAACACAACCCAAACTAACTCTGGATGCATCACAGTAAACAATGTAACCACAATACTTAAAGGTAATGTTAATACTGGAGCTGAAGTAAGACAATTCTTAAGTCTTTGAAAACTTTCTTCGCACGCTTCTGTCCAATGGAATTTAACATTCTTTTAGGTCAGGCAAGTTAAAGGAGTTGCTAGCTTTGAAAAGTCCTGGACAAAATGATGATAATACCCTACTAATCCCAAGAAATTGTGAACTTCTGTGACTGTAGTAGGCCTTTCCCAATTGGTGACAACTTTTACCTTTTTAAGATCTACAATAATAGCATCTTTGGTAACTATGTGTCCCAAAAAGGCAACATTGTCCAACCATAATTCACACTTAGAAAACTTAGCATAAAGCCGATGATTCCTTAAGGTCTGCATAAATATCCTTAAATGTTGGGCATGCTTTTCAGGTGTCCTCGAATATACCAAAATATCATCAATAAATACAATAACAAAATGATCCAAAAAAGGTTTGAAGATCCGATTCATCAAATCCATAAACGCAGTAGGTGTATTAGTAAGTCCAAAAGACATTACCAAAAATTCATAATGTCCATAACGAGTCCTAAATGCAGTCTTAGGAATATCTTCCTTCCTGATCTTCAATTGGTGATAACCTAAACGAAAGTCATTCTTAGGGAAACATTTAGCACCTTGAAGCTAATCGAACAAGTCATTAATTTGGGGGAGAGGATACTTATTCTTTATAGTCACCTTACTCAACTGTCTATAATCAATACAAAGATGCATGGACCCATCCTTCTTCTTCACAAATAACACAGAAGCACCCCAAGGTGATGTACTAGGACAAATGAAACCCTTATCTAATAAATCTTGTAATTGCTCTTTTAGTTCCTTCAATTCTACCAGTGTCATTTTGTAAGGTGGCATGGATGTAGGATTCATCTCCGGCACTACATCGATTCGAAATTCTATTTCTCTGTCTAGCAGCATACCTGGAAGCTCCTTAGGAAAAACATCTGGAAATTCACTCACCACATAAACATTTTCTAACTTCCCAACATCCTTAGAGACATCTCTCACTAAAGCTAGATAACCTTAACAACCACGACGCAACAATTTGCTAGCACTAATTGCTAATATGAGATTACAAGGGGTATTACATTTATCTTTACTGAAAGAAAATTCCATATCACTAGGTATACAAAAAATAACTTCTTTCTTACGATAGTTGAGGGTAGAAAAATGAGTCAACAACCAATCCATTCCTAAAATTACATCAAAATCCATTACATCAAGCAAAATGAAATTAGCAAGAAGGATTCTACCCTCAACCCAAACTAGATACGCTAGAAATGTTGTGTTGACTAACAAGGTATCACTCATAGGAGTAGCAACCGACAATGGACACTCTAAACTAATAGGCATTATATCAGGCTTTACTGCAAAACTAGGGAACACAAAAGAGTGCGTAGCACCCGGATCTAATAATACACAAGCCTCAAAAGAACAAATAAGAAGAATACCTGTCATCACTGCATTAGAAGCCTGAGCATCTTACTGAGTAAAGGTATAAACTCTAGCATAACCCTGATTTTTTCCTCTGTTCATTTGACTCAAACTAAATCCTTGGCTTTGACCTCTACCTCTACTTCCTAAACCATAACCCTACTAGCCACCAAATCGTCCACTCAATGAAGAAGTGTGCATAGGCTGGGTAACACTAGCAAAAGATCCTTGTGTGAACCCTTGAGAACTTCCTTTTTGGCCTCCGAATAAAGGGCAATCTCTAGCAAAATGACCAGGCTGGCCACAATTAAAATAAACACTTAAACCTTGAAAGTATGGTCCTTGGTGGACTCTTCCGCATCTAACACATGCTGTAATGCCTGAACCCGATCCTAAACCATTAAAACTAGAACCACCACTACTGCCTCTAGCACTCCTACCATGCCTTACTCCTCCTTCGCGCCTGCCTCTACCTCTTTATCTAAAAGAACCTTGTAATTCCGAGGAGCATATACGTATAGAGAAAGTACCACTAGTGCCCACAAACTTTGAAACATTCTATCCTTCCTTTTTTTCTAATTCCTCTAGCTTTCTTATTCTTTTCCTCTAAGGCTAACTCAATATCTCTAGCATCGTCTACCAATTGACTGAAAGGTCGACCTTGATGACCAGTGATCAATTACTCGAAGCCCTCCCCTAGAGCTCTAGCAAATCTAAACTTTTTGGTTTCCTCATCTGGTATAGCTGATGGTACAAATTTATACAGTTTCAAGAACTTACTAGTAAAATCTGCTATAGAAGTTTGCTCATCCTTCTTCAAACTCTCCAGTTCAAACATCTTCCTATTAATGAACCTAGGAGGGACAAACCAAGCTCAAAACTCAACAGAAAACTCTTCCTATGACATCTGCTGATATCAAGACCTAATGTAATCTTTATACCAAGTTTACACTGGTCCTTCTAACCTTCTACTAGCAAAATATATAGATATGGCATCCGTACAACCTAACTTTAAACAAATCTCTTTAATACTATCTAAAAAATCATGAGCCTATTCTTCATGCCTAGAAAAAGTAGAAGGATGATGTTTAAGAAATCTTTCTAAAGAAACAGCAGAAGTAGTAGCTGGGGGAGGAGGCTGATTAATCCCAGCCATGTCTGACATAATCCTCTGAAATCCAGCTAATACAGCCTCAACCACAGGTGTTTTCTCAATCTTTTTTCGATGCCTTTCTCGGCGTTCAAGTTCTGAGACTGCTAGCCCTGTAGAGCCTTCCCCCTCTGGAACATCCTGTTTCCTACTAGTAGCTACCTCAACTCTCGCAGCTACCCGTCTAGACACTCATAATACTGAAAAGAAACCAAACAATTTATCAAGTAGAGAAAAATTGTTCTTACAATAAAACTTTTCTTATAATCTCTCAATATCATATAAAAATATAGTGCAACATGAAAACATAGATAATAGAAAAGATGAAGACACAAAAGACATGTAGGGACCCTAAGTTCTGCAATTACAGTTCCCAAGAAAAGTAAACAATACTCTGATACCAACTTTGTCATGACCCAATTTTCTAGGCACGTAACTGGCACTGGGGCACGGGAAAGCTTAAGGCTATTAATGTCTGCAGTCAGCCTGAAAAGTTTGACCACTAATGAAAATAATAAGTAAATAACTTAATTTAAAGGATCACTATTCCTGTCTCATGTCAACTCAATATGCCAATAGAATAGTCAATTCTCATCATGTCACAAAACAATAATATACAATAAGAGTGTCAATATCATAAAGGACCGTCGACAGAGAGTTTCATAATAAATAATACAACCCAATAATACCAGTAATATCATAATACAAGCCACAGTACTATAATTGTAGAATTCTAAGATGACAGTACATTTATTACATATCACACATACCCTGTCGAAGAAGAGGATAGAGACTGACTCAACAGTGATCTTAACCTCAAGCTCATCCTATAACCTAAAAAATAATAGGGAGACAGAAGTGAGCATCTCAACACAATGAATGATACTACTAAAATACTTACCTGGTGAACATCATAATTACCCATGAATGCTATGCAATCATGTCATCCAATAATTAATCATTTCAAAACACACAAGGATGGAGTTCAGTCCATAGAAACCACACTACTGTCAAACTGAGGGAGCCAATCCCCTAGTCATGGCTCTCTTAATCCAAAAATCTATCTTTTATGTCCAATGGGCCCAGCCGTCACTAGTCTGTACCACGCAGCCCTGACTCGACTGGCAGCGACCTTAGTGATGAGCAAGCCCGGCTAGCATCCACTAATCATAGCTCATCTTCTCAATCTCATCATAATCATAATAATAACCATAAATCCTAAGTGGTTTCTGTATCATTCTGTCTCCCTTCAGCACACACACATATATTATGCAATACATTGATAAAATGGCAAACACATGCTTCATATCAAGATAGCAACATAAATATGATTTCAATACAAACCACTTATTATATACATTTATACACACTCAATGCAATACATGGTAATAGGACAGCATATTTAAAGTATCACTCAAAATACAGAAGAGTGGAAGCTGGAAGTTCACTGATTATGACTAGGGGTTGCCAAGGATGATCCTGGATGATCTAAACAATGAAGTATTACAAGATTATCATAATATGAAATTAATGATAATTAAATAATCAAATTTCTATTTGAACAACCTAGCCCCCTTTTTGAAGACAAGAACCTTCTAACATACTACGCAATTACTAATTAATTAATCAATTAAACTGTATTTACTAAACTTCTTCCATTAACATCTAATCCGACAATCTCACTCAAAATATTGATAATATGCAGAGAACTCAATATGGATCATGTTAAACGATGCTCACCGAAAAGTCGCTGGAAAACGTAAACGACAACTGATATTCACAAAATCACCACCAGAGAACTTGTCTTAAACCGTAGAATCCAAAAATATAATTCATCTTTTCTGACTCGTTGGACGCTCGCCGAAATCTGCGTCGGTAGTCCAGTAGGTCGTCGAATTTCGGTCAAATTCAACATCATCCAAAATTAACAAATGATATACCAAATAAAGCTTAGAGAAAGAGGAGTCCAACGGTACCAAAATCGACTTGTATGGAAGAAAAATCAGGCCAGAATTGAGCTATAAAGTTCACTATCCAGCAGGCGATGTGACGGCGCGTGTGGCGACTAGTGGTGGTGATCAATGACGAGTTTACACCAGCAGACACGTCTCAACATCAGCTTCTCCTTAGTCTGAAGTGTGTAGCAAGGCGACATGCGGACATTGGCAAAAATGGCAGGCATCAACTCCTCTCTCTCTCTCTCTCTCTCTCTGTCTTCATCCAATTACAGCAGACTGCTGCCTGCTTCTATACATATATATAATAATAAAACTAATAATAATATTCAAAATATTTTACTTAAATAATTTATTCAATTTAGAGTCACTATTACAATAATTAATTTGGAAATTTTTATAATATAGTAAATATTTCCTTTAAAATACCCAATATTCCAAAATTTTAGAATTATGAAAATTCGTGATATGTAAGATCTTTATTTATTAGTTAGTTTCAATGGTTAGCCTGTAATCATAATGTAAAAGATTTTGAGTTATGAGTTATTTTTTATCAATAAATTTTGGAACTTTGTCTCTATATCTTATTCTCTCTCGCTTTTAGTCAATTACCCTAGATTTTGAGCACAGCTATATCCTGAGAGTGGCTTGCCAAGATGATTTATCCATCTACATCTTCTATTGCGTAGAGCATCCGTGATGAATTCTCAATCTTACCAATATAAGATTATATCGTTTGTACTTTGCTCGCGTGGTTCAATACTTTTACCTATCCGTGGTTCTACATGTTTATACTTGCTCGTGACTACTATTTCTACGATGTGCATAAATTACTTCATTCTGCCATTGTTTGTTTTACAATTTCGCTAATTGTATAACTTCGATTTTTTTATAACTACGTGGTACTACATCTTCAATTTAAAGATATTAAAATAATATTTGGTATAATGTAATGAAATGTAATATAATATAATTAAATATATTTTTAGTATGAATATACTAAAAATACATTTAATTACATTGCATTACATTTTATTATAATCTACCAAACGTACTCTAAATATATGTTGAGTAAACCATGATATAATATTATCTAAAATAATAATTAAATATATATTTAATATAAAAATTATATTAAAAATACATTTAATTATATTATATTATATTGTATTACGATTTACTAAACGCATTATAAGTGTTTATTGTTATATCCATTTCGATATGGTTTGCAATTGTACAATCATAATGAAAATCATCTTGTTTCTTATTGTGACGTCGATCGGATTAAATGTTCAGATGATACATGGCACTTTTCTGTCTATTTTTCTATATTCTAATTTTTATCTAATGATCTGCTAAAATTGCTCACTCATGTGTGAAAGCAGACTAGAATCTGTCAAAAAATTGTTGTAGCTGAAATTATTTGGATTGGATTCAACATTTACTTAAGTAGTCAGAGCGAATTTGACATTGCCTTTACAAAAGCTGATTTTAGACAAAATTTCAAATGCAAGCTTTATTCAAAATCAACTTTTGACCTATAAATGTTAAATGACAAGTAGCTTTATTCATTAGCTACCTCAAACTAATTCCTTATTTTTATTTATTTAATTTTTTTTTTTTTTGTCCAAAATCAAATTTTCCAAACGTAATACCAAACTAGCTTCCAGTCAAACCCAAACATTCTGATGACGTTGGGTATTTGTGATAATGTGAGAACATGTATGGTTGCTAATCTTGTATATCATGCAAAATCAAAACATAGCCCTCTTTTGAAATTTAAATTTTGTGAGAATCTAATTCAAATAATTTTTTTTCTATAATTTTTATATTTGGAGGAAAGTAATTTATAAAATTCAACTTTTTAGCGTAAAAAATGATTTCAAGTAAATAAAAATCATATCATTTGGTAAAAATTTAATTTAATTAAAATTCAATGTCATGATATCACACACATATATCCTAAATTTCAATATTATGAGTTGCTATTAAATAAATATAGGTAATTGAAAAAACAAAACAAATTGAATCGTTATCTATATACATAATATCTGAAATAATTTTTGCATCAATTCAATTGATAGAATTGAATTGATTTTTTTTCAAATGAGTTTTTTCATTTTTTCAAATATAGCGATAGAGATATGTAGACATTCATTTTGTTGGGGAGCAAATGGTTCGTCACATGTTTGCCGTATACCAACTGCGAATCAATTGGTTGATGCTTTTACTAATTAAAGGTATATTTGTTGCAGTAAAATGATAAATTTAGTGCCTTAATTTTGGCAAAATCAGATAATCAAGCGTCTAAATTTTCAAAAGTATTAATTGAGTATATGAACCTATGAAAAAAAATAATCAAATATTATTTCCAAGTTACAAATCGGTAACTTGTTATAAATCGCTGACATAAACAATTACAGGCTTCTAATTGATTTAATAGTAATGACATGGATAATTGCTGGCTGCTGACATAGAAAATCTATTTTATATTTTAAACTTAGAAAATCTATTTTGTATTTTAAACATAGAAAATCTATTTTATATTTTAAACATTGAAAATCTATTTTATATTTTAAATAATATTAAATTTAATATAATAAAAATATTAAAATTTAAATTGTATTTTTCAATAATAAATAATATTATAATTAAAAAATTAAAAATTAAATAAAAAATTGTGAAACTTGGATCTAATTTATCTTCATCTATTTGCAAAGTCAAAACTATGAATTGGACAATTAAAAAAACAAAATCACAGACCCACAAAATAAAAAATAATTGCTGTTGATAAAAATAACAAAAATAAATTGCCCAAAAAAATCAAAGACCCACTAAAAAAATAAAACAATTCCTGGAGATTGGTTTCATTTGATATAGCCAATTGTACCCACAAAATCAAAAGCACAAAATCACTAAACTAATAACCCATATGAAGAAAAAAAATAAAGGAACATAAACCTATGATTGATTGAGTTTGCAAGGGGAAGTGAAAGAAGATCCAAAGATCTGCTAAGCAAAAAGCCATAAAAACTCAAGAGATAACTACTTTGAGCATATGGTATAGCTCCATAGATTGCTTTGACTCGAAACTGTTACTGAATCCTAATTAGTAATCTTGGTTGCTAGAGTGGAAATTATGGCAGTCAGTTTTGGTTGTTAGTGATGATGTTCTTGGTGGGTATCTCGAGGATTTTAAATGAGTACTAAATGAATGATTAATTTTGAGAATTTATATTATGAGCATGGATTTTTTAACTCCTCTATGCAAGCCATTTGTGCTTATCTTCCAAAATCTATATCTGGATTCCATTTTGATTTAGATCTGGGTTTATTTTTTTTTTTTATTTTATGTTTTTACTTTCATTCTTAACTAAAAAAAGAAAAATATTTTTTAGTTTCATTCTAAATATGAAGGAGAACTACCAATTCTTTTAGTTAAGAAGGGATAAGTTACTCATTTCACATATAATTCAATTTCCAGTTAAAAAATTTAAAAATTTTAATCCACGTTTAAAAAAGTAATATGGTTACTAATTACTACACTTAATTGTGTTTTTTTTTACAGGTTGACACTAAATTGTCTAATTTTATATATTCAATTATCTAATTTTGCCAAATTAAGACACTAAATTTATCATTTTGCCTATTTCTCGCAATTTGCGTGCAATTTGTGTATTCTTCGTCGCCGTGCAAAGATAGCGGGGAGTGATAAACAATTTCTGAGAATTTGAACTTTGTAAAGATTGTATCTGTCTTCTCTCATAAATCATTTTTTAACCATATGATTGTAAGCGCCTATATATAGTGGAATGAGTACATAGAGAAATTTGAGATAAGAAGTCTTTGTTTCTGTTCAGATACAAAATGTACATAGAGCAATCAGTCATGTTACCATCTACCATTGAATATTTATGATTTAAGACGATGTAAGAGAACACCATACAAAGAATAGATCAAATGTCAAGCATTTCAAGATTATCGATGTTTAATAAAAATAAATTACTGTCCTTGCATATTATGAGCTCCATTTAAACAAAGATTAGCTCTCTATGCCAGCATATACTTCCATAGTGCTCCCAAACAAACAGATTCATTACATCTCTGAACATGAATTGTGGTAGGATTGACATATGACAATAGGCTTAAGCCCACCATGGATCATCTCCAGTTCTGAAATCTGTTTCAACCCATGGGACGAAGACCACCTTCCCATCATCTATATCGGCGTGAGCCAATGCCAGCGACTGCACCAACAAAGTAGAATTGAAGTTGGTTATTTGCCCAGCAAGAAAAATTATAATAATCTTGGAAAGAACAGATTAAACTATAGACATGCTCCAATAACATTAAATAAGATAAACTGCACAAACACACATGAAAAATTGATCACATTGTGTGAGAAAGTATCATCTATGTAGTACACACAAGACATAATTTGGTGTTAGCATGCCGAAAAGATCAGTGGCTAACTGTAGCAAAACAGTTATTGATGTCGATCAATGATTGGTTCGACATTTTAGAACATATAATTAAATCATAAAGAAAGATAAAAAGTAGTTCCACTGCACTTACCAGAGGAGCAGGTCCTCTGACAACTCTTCCTTGGTCATTGTACTGAGATCCATGGCAAGGGCAGATGAACTTATTTTCAGCAGCATTCCAGGGAACTACACATCCAAGGTGTGTGCAGACTCCATTAATTCCATAAGTTGCGAGAGTTCTGTCTTTCTCCACAACAAGGTAGGTGGGATCTCCCTGATTGTTCAGAAAATAACTCAAATTAAATTATTCTCAGCATTTGATTTGCTTCAAATAATAGTGGAAACAGCAGATTAACATATTGTTAATTATTCAATAAATATATATTTCCTTCAATTAGTCTTGGAAATAATTATTTCTCTCTACCAACTTAAATGCTTATTCTCTAATTCTGTTATAGGTCAAAGATATATATGGAAAATTCTTTGAAGGGGATGGAAGATTATTAGGATTCGAAACAAGGATAGAAGATTATTAGAATTCGAATCGAACTCCTACTCTCCTATGTTATGAAATAGACACTCTATTTGAATCCTAACGCCAACTAGCTCGATAGCCTCAAAGATATGATGTTCAATATATCAAATTTGACATTACACATTTTATTATTATTTTTAAAAGATTTCCACACTAAGTCAGCTCAAAAGAATAAAAATGATTTTGGTTATCAAAGATTTTTATATATACAATAGGTTACGCCTATTATTGCTAATGCTCAGTAAACCATGTTAACACAAATCAAATACAGAAAAAACCTCAACAAATCATTTTAGCAACAAAACAACTTACCAGATGTCCAAAGCTGATCAAGAAACATCAAAGAAAGTTGTCATTACCTTTAATCCTTGCGTAAGGGTTCGGTCACCAGGACCATGAGTCTTAAGCCATTGTTCTGCGATGACATCATTTCCAATAGCATCCTTGGCAATGGTACCACCTCCAGCACCTCCTGTCCTGTTAATTAAAGTTTTCCAATCAAAATGAAGGAAAGGATAATTTGTATATAGCAGCATCGCAAATGGATGGTGGCTTGCTTTCACCTATGCGTGGTTAACCATTTAATTGCAATGATAATTAACTAGGAATAACAAATTTAATTAAAAATCCATTTGGATAGATCGTCAATTGAAATGGTTATGAAAATCTTAAAAAAAATCGGTGTTGTGTCAAATTCCAAGTACACAATCATTTCAAATTACTAGCTATCCGAATGGTCATTGAAACATTTTGCAACTTGTTTCCAAGAAAAATTGCTTAATTTCACCCATGGTTATTGAGTTTATTCCTAAATTTCAATATCACAAAACGTCAATTTGTATAAAGATTTTAGTCATTTTGTTAATGCAGTAATTACTGAAAAAATACGACACTTTTAATTGTAAAAAAAACTGTTTCAGAAACAACAATTCATTACCAAAAAAAAAACATAAAATTCCAACAAAATCTCGGCAAGATGACATTAGAAGGTTAGAAAGTTCAATTCTCAGTTAGCAATCACTTATATAAATTTATCGATGAAAATACAGTTATATTATTATATTAATAAAAGAGAATATTAAATATAGAATTAACTATTTACCCAGGTGGGACAAAGAAGTAGGTGTAAGGAAACAACATGTAACCAGTGGGGAGGGAAATAGCACCGAGAAGAAGAAGATTCATGAGCTTCCTCTTGCCCATGTCGGGAACTCTATCAGCTGAAATACTTGTGGCCTGGCAAGTGAGTCTCATTGCTCTGTCTTTGGTCCTAACCATGTGGTTCGTCCTTGTTGGCTTCACAAAGACAGCATTTGTAGGAGAGAAGATGCCGCTCTTGCGTGAGCATAGCTGTGAGGGAGTTGCAGGGGATAGAGTAGAGGAAGCCATCGATGATGAGAAGAGAATTTTGGTAATAAAAATTTTTGTTATTCAGGAGATGATATTATTATGGTATTTAGAGTAGGAATTTGGTTAAAATAACAATGGCCACAACTGTAATAGATAAGGCACACTCCATGTTATAGCCACATGTTCAAGATTATTTTTATGGGAGACAATTTAAAATTTTGAAAATAAAAATATATTTAACAAATATATAATTTATATACAAGAAAATATTCTTTTCTGTACATAAAGAAATATTTAAGTAAAATTTTTATTTTTTTAGTTCTCATAAAAAATGGAAATTTATGTACTAAAAAAATAAGAAAAGAAAATTTAAGTTCCACTTGCTTCTATTTTTTATTTTTTATTGCATAAAAATGATATATATATAAATTTCTTTTACTTTTTAATTTTTAAATTTTGATTTGGTCGTTTTATTATGGAGCAAATTTTTTTTTATTTTTAATAGAAAAAGATAATTTACAAATTAAATTTCAAATTATAATCCTATTAAAATTTTAGTTTAAGAAAAATTTTTAAATTGTGCTCATTGAAAATATTTTTTAATTACTCTATCCATCCCATTTTATTTAGTACATATTGTTTCATAAAATTTAATAATATATTAAATAGTACGCTATTGTTCTTTTTATACATTTTATTAAATACAATTTTTATATTTTCTTATAAAATTTATAGAGAAAAGTTGAATTAATATCTAATGACAAAACATGTATAAATGGTAAAAAATATTAAAAAAAGAAATGAGATATATTTTTAGATATCCCAAATAAAATGGAAAGGGGGAGTATATATATTTTACTAAAATATTAATTATATACTCTCCCTGTTCATAAATTACTCCATTTTTTTTGGCACAAAAATTAAGCATTTGTGTTTTTTTTACTATTTTACCTTTATTAGGACAACTAATAGTATTAATTATTATCGAATAATGTGATTAAATATAATTATTCTAAATGATATATTTAAAAATAAAATAATAAATTTAACTTAAAAATGAAAATGAACTTTTCTTTGGAAATCCCAAAAAAAAATATGAACTATAATTTGTGAACAGACTGAGCATTTTACTAAAATATCTTCATAAATCATATATATTTTTAAAAATTGAATATATTATAGAGTTAAAATAACAAATAAAGAGTCAAATAATCATATACATATTATTACAAAAAATAATTATTTTGAAATTATTCCATTATTTTCAAAGTATATTGAGAAGTATTAACATTTTCATTTTTTGTTTGATTATATAACTTTCTTGATTATAAAAAAAAAAAAAAAAAAAAGTTTGCTTCCAAAATAAAATTAAACACAGTATAAAAATTAAAGGAAATTTTATTTATAACATATAAAAATGAAAAATTTTATCATGATGTTTTCTTATGAAAAGAATTATATATTTATCAAATATAGTTTTTAATATCATATTTTTCTAAAAAATAAAAAATATATACAACAATTATGTATTTTACTAAAATATTAATTATATGCTCTTCATGTTCACAAATTACTCCATTATTTTTTGGCACAAAGATGAAGCATTTGTACTTTTTTTTACTATTTTACTCTCATTATGATAGCTAATAGTATTAATTATTATCGAATAATGTGATTGAATATAATTATTCTGAAGGGTATATTTGAAAATAAAATAATAAATTTAATTTAAAAATGAAAATGGAGTTTTTTTTGGAAATTCCAAAAAGAAAACGTGGGCTATAATTTATGTACGAACTGAGCATTTTACTAAAATATCTTAATAAATCTTATATATTTTTAAAAATTGAATATATTATAGAGTTAAAATAATAAATAAAGAATCAAATAATTATATACATATTATTACAAAAAATAATATTTTTGAAATTATTCCATTATTTTCAAAGTATATTAAGAAGTATTAACATTTTCATTTTTTTTTATTATATAACTTTCTTGATCATAAAAAAAAAAAAAAAGTTTGCTTCCGAAATAAAATTAAACAAAGTATAAAAATTAAAGGAAATTTTATTTATAACATATAAAAATGAAAAAGTTTATTATGATGTTTTCTTACGTAAAGAATTATATATTTATGAAATATAGTTTTTAGTATCATATTTCTCTAAAAAATAAAAAATATACACAACAATATATCTATTAAAAATCACAATAATGTCAACAAAAGATGCACCAAATTTAGTTAATTGTCAACAAAAGAGGCACCAAATTTTGAAATAGAATAGCATACCAAAAAAGGAAATGGAAGCCAACCAATTAGCAACTAATTGGTTTGAATTTTTTGTTTCTTGGATGGCTATAAATAGCCATGAAGACAAGGCCTAAATCTATCCTATTTTGAGAGAAAATATTTAGAGAGTTAGAGTGATTAATTTCCTATTACAAAGAGAGAATTAAAATTGTTTCTCCTTTATAAATAGAGAGATTGTAATTCCTATTATTTTCATAGTAAAATTCTTCTATCCTTACCCGTGGTTTTTACCCTAATTTGTTTAGGGGTTTTCCACGTAAAATCTGTGTGTCTAAATAATTTTCTCAATTTATTAGCTGCGGTTTTGCTCTAATATGGTGTCAATTTCGCAACAAGTGGTATCAGAGCTATTGGTTTTAATTTTTCTTGAAAAATAAGAGTATGCTCTGTGGTTGCAGTTTTAACTAATCTTCCACATCAGAAAAATTTTTCTTGAAAAATTATTATTGCGAATAGTACTTTGAAGTACTACACAATTTGGCACTATTCACAGGTACGTTGGAAATAAATGTGGTAGTGTGAAAATACATGTCTAGGAAAAGTTCTGGCTAAGGAAAGACTTGGTATTTAAGTGTGTCCATTGTGACCCACCTCTCTTTCCTGGGAACTTACCTGGTGTATTGTTCACGGACTACAGTCACTATTCTAGTATACAATTACTATTTACGTGAAATAGTGGGAGCTAGATTTGCTCAAAAGTTCGTGATAGAAGCAATGGCGGCAAAATTTGAGATTGAAAAATTTAACGGAAGAAATTTCTCACTGTGGAAATTGAAGATGAAGGCTATCTTGAGAAAAGATAATTGCCTGGCGGCTATTAGCAATAGGCCAGCGGAGATCACAGATGACAACAAATGGAATGAGATGGATAGAAATGCTGTTGCAAATCTTCATCTGGCAGTTGCAGATGAGATATTGTCTAGCATAGAGGAGAAGAAAATAGCAAAAGAGATTTGGGATCATCTCGAAAAATTATACGAGGCCAAGTCACTTCACAACAAGATTTTCCTTAAGAGGAAATTATACACTCTACGGATGTCAGAATCTACTTCAGTGATAGAGCACATTAACACCTTGAATACTCTATTTTCTCAACTCACATCACTGAGTTATAAAATAGAGTCACAAGAGCGTGCTGAACTTCTACTTCAAAGTCTACCAGATTCATATGATCAACTCATCATCAATCTGACAAACAATACAGACAATCTAGTCTTCGATAATATTGCAGCTGCTATTCTGGAAGAAGAAAATCGGCGCAAAAATAAGCAAGACAGATTGGCCAATTCGCAGCAAGTGGAGGCGCTAACGGTGATGAGAGGGAGATCAATGGAACGTGGCTCAAGTGGGAGCCAAAATCATGGTAGGTCCAAATCAAGAAGTAAGAAGAACATGAAGTGCTACCATTGTGGCAAGAAGGGTCACCTGAAGAAGGATTGCTGGAGTTTAAATAAAAATTCCAGTCCTCATGGAAATATAGCATCTACCTCAAATGAAGGTGAAGCTTTGTGTTGTGAAGCAGCGATGACTTCAGAAGGCAGAAAAAGATTTGCTGATGTATGGCTCATTGACTCTGGAGTCTCATTTCATATGACCTCTCAGAGAGAGTGGTTCCATTATTATGAATCCATCTCAGGAGGATCTGTGTACACAGTAAATAATCATGCCTTGAAGATTGTCGGTATTGGAACCATCAAGTTGAAGATGTATGATGGTACAATTCGCACTATTCAAAACGTGCGACATGTAGAGGGCTCACAAAAGAATTTGTTGTCTGAAGGACAACTAGATGATCTTGGGTGTAGGATCGAAACTCATAATGGGATTAAGAAAATAATCCGTGGTGCGCTTGTACTTATGAAAGGACAGAAAATGGCTGCAAATTTGTATATACTGATGGGAGAGACTCTACAAGAAGGAGAAGCATCTGTTGCTTCAAGCAGTTCAACTGAAAAATCTACAACAATATGGCATCAGAAACTTGGGCATATGTCTGAGCAGGGAATGAAAATTCTTGAAGAACAGAATCTACTTCCGGGACTCACTAAGGTGTCCTTACCTTTTTGTGAGTATTGTGTGACAAGTAAGTAGCATAGGTTAAAATTCAACACATCAAATTCTAGAAGCAAGAAAGTTTTAGAATTAGTTCACTCTGATGTATGGCAAGCACCAGTTACATCCCTGGGAGGAGCGAAGTACTTTGTGTCCTTCATAGATGATTATTCCAGGAGATGTTGGGTATTTCCTATCAAGGGGAAGGGAGATGTGTTTTCAGTTTTCAAAGCGTTCAAAGCGCGGATAGAACTTGAATATGGGAAAAAGATCAAGTGTTTGAGGACAGATAATGGAGGAGAATATACCAGCAATGAGTTTGCTGAGTTTTGTAATCAAGAAGGCATTAAGAGACAGTTTACTACGGCATACACTCCTCAACAAAATGGAGTGGCAGAGAGGATGAACAGAACCTTGTTAGAAAGAACAAGGGCCATGTTGGGAGCTGCTGGTCTAGAAAAAATATTTTGGGCAGAAGCAGTCAACACCGCCTGTTATGTGATTAATCGATCACCATCAACTGCAATTGAGTTGAAAACACCGATGGAGATGTGGACAGGAAAGCCTGTTGATTATTCAAACCTCCATGTATTTGGAAGTCCTGTGTACGTGATGTACAACACTCAAGAAACTACAAAGTTAGATCCAAAATCTAGAAAATGCATATTTCTGGGTTATGCTGATGGAGTAAAGGGGTATCGCCTATGGGATCCCACTACCCATAAGGTCGTCATCAGCAGGGATGTGATATTTGCAGAAGGGAAGCTGCAAGAGAAAGGTGATAGTAGCAGTTCAAACGAAGGTCCAGAAACTACAATGGTACAGGTGGAAAAAGAGTCTGATTCAAAGGATTCTTCTGAAGTAATACCAGAAATTGAGGAACAAGAACCAGTTGAGTTTGAAACTACAGAAGTTCGACGGTCAACTCGTGAAAGAAAAACACCAGCTTGGCAGTCTGATTATTTTATGGAGAGTAATGTTGCATACTGTCTTCTAACAGAGGAAGGGGAGCCATCAACTCTCCAAGAAGCAATGAATAGTTCAGATGCATCTCAGTGGATGGTAGCAATGTAGGAGGAAATGGAAGCTCTTCATAAGAACAAGACTTGGGAGCTTGTGCAGTTACCACAAGGAAGAAGGCCTATTGGCAATAAATGGGTCTTCAAGATCAAACGAAATAGTGATGATCAAGTGGAGCGGTATCGTGCAAGATTGGTTGTAAAAGGGTATGGTCAGAAAGAAGGGATTGATTTTAATGAGATATTTTCCCCTGTGGTTCGACTTAATACAGTCCGAGTAGTTTTGGCAATGTGTGCTACTCTTGACCTACACCTAGAGCAGTTAGATGTGAAAACTGCTTTTCTTCATGGAGATCTTGAAGAAGAAATTTATATGCTCCAACCAGAAGGATTTGAAGAACATGGAAAGGAGAACTTGGTTTGTAGGTTGAACAAATCTCTATACGGTCTCAAACAGGCGCCGAGGTGTTGGTATAAGAGATTTGATTCCTTCATCATGAGCCTTGGATACAGCAGATTAAATGCAGACCCTTGTGCCTATTTCAAGAGGTTTGGAGATAATGATTTCATCATTCTACTGTTGTATGTTGATGACATGTTGGTAGCAGGCCCCAACAAAGATCATATCAGAGAACTAAAGGCTCAGTTGGCTAGGGAGTTTGAAATGAAGGACTTGGGACCGGCAAACAAGATTCTAGGGATGCAAATTCACCAAGACAGAAATAATAGAATGATTTGGCTTTCTCAAAAGAATTATTTGAAGAAAATCTTGCGACGTTTTAACATGCAAGATTGTAAGCCAATTTCTACCCCACTTCTTGTTAATTTCAAGTTATCCTCTAAGATGAGTCCTAGCAGTGAAGTAGAGAGGATGGAGATGTCTCGAGTACCGTATGCATCAGCAGTGGGAAGTTTAATGTTTGCTATGATTTGTACAAGACCAGACATTGCACATGTAGTGGGAGTGGTTAGTAGATACATGGCGAATCCTGGTAGAGAGCATTGGAATGCTGTGAAAAGGGTCTTGAGATACATTAAAGGGACCTCAGATGCTGCATTATGTTATGGAGGATTAGATTTTACTGTCAGAGGGTATGTTGACTCAGATTATGCAGGTGATTTGGATAAAAGTAAATCCACTACAGGTTATGTGTTTATTCTTGCTGGAGGAGCAGTAAGCTGGGTTTCAAAACTGCAGTCAGTTGTGGCTACATCAACAACAGAAGCAGAGTATATAGCAGCTACACAAGCCAGTAAAGAAGCAATCTAGTTGAAAATGATAATGGAAGAACTCGGGCACAAACAGGAAAATATTTCTTTGTTTTGTGACAGTCAGAGTGCCTTGCATCTTGCAAGGAATCCAGCTTTTCATTCAAAGACAAAGCACATTCGAGTTCAATACCATTTTGTTCGTGAGAAAGTAGAAGAAGGAACAGTGGATATGCAAAAAAATTCATACGAAAGAGAACCTGGCAGATTTTATGACAAAGGCAGTCAATACTAACAAGTTTATTTGGTGTCGATCCTCTAGTGGCCTAGCAGAGACGTAAGCAACATGGAAATGGCAAGATAGAGAGAACGGTGTGAAGATTGATTGATCCTTAATCAAATCTTCAAGTGGGAGATTGTCAACAAAAGATGCACCAAATTTAGTTAATTGTCAACAAAAGAGGCACCAAATTTTGAAATAGAATAGCATACCAAAAAAGGAAATGGAAGCCAACCAATTAGCAACTAATTGGTTTGAATTTTTTGTTTCTTGGATGGCTATAAATAGCCATGAAGACAAGGCCTAAATCTATCCTATTTTGAGAGAAAATATTTAGAGAGTTAGAGTGATTAATTTCCTATTACAAAGAGAGAATTAAAATTGTTTCTCCTTTATAAATAGAGAGATTGTAATTCCTATTATTTTCATAGTAAAATTCTTCTATCCTTACCCGTGGTTTTTATCCTAATTTGTTTAGGGGTTTTCCACGTAAAATCTGTGTGTCTAAATAATTTTCTCAATTTATTAGC
Organism: Reutealis trisperma; assembly: GCA_947687605.1. Taxonomy (NCBI): domain Eukaryota; kingdom Viridiplantae; phylum Streptophyta; class Magnoliopsida; order Malpighiales; family Euphorbiaceae; genus Reutealis; species Reutealis trisperma. Next base: position 21,686 of record CANTUT010001903.1, on the reverse strand, counting down.
TGCGGTTTTGCTCTAATCCGGTGTCAATTTCGCAACAAATAATATTAAAGAAATATATAAGAAAATAAAAATTAAGTATGCCTTCCGTACAATAATTATTAATTTAAATGGAATAATGATATTTTAATCAAGTTTAATAACGAAAAAGGCAATAGAGCCTACGCCAGCATGTTTTAAGATTATTTTTCATACGAGTCTATATTTGCACTATCCTTTTAATTTTTGGCACCTTCACTTTCTTTTTCTTTGTTTATATAATAATTTTCATAAGAAAATAATATTTAATTAAATTTTACTTATTTATTATTTTTAAGTCACACACACATATTATATATAAATGTGTTTAAGAGGACAAGAAATTTACTTAAAGGCCATTTACTAAATTCTTTCTAATTATGTATTTATAATTAGTTAATATAATTATTTATTAATTAAATAATATAATTATTTAATTATATTTAATTTAAATAAAGAAAAATAATTTTTTTAGAATAAAGAAAAATAAAATAATTGTTATTTAATATATAATATTTATTTAAATAAATATAACTATATAATTATATTTAATTTAAATAAAGAAAAAATAAATTTAATTAAAATAAAAAATGAAAAAATAATTATTATTTAATATATAATTAATTATATTTAATTTAAATAAAAAATAAATTTGATTAGAATAAAGAAATAATAATATAATTTCAAGTATTTATTATTTAATTAGCATAATGATTTAGGGATGCATTACACATGCGCATGTGTGTGTATATATATATATATATATATATATATATATATATATATATATATATATATATATATATATTCTTTTATATATAAAAAGGAAAATTTAACTAAAATTTTTATTTTATTTTTTTTGGTTCTCATAAAAATGGAAGGCTTATGTACTAAAAAAAAACATAAAAAAGGAAAACTTAGGTTGCATTTACTTCTGCTTTTTGGTTTGTGTTTTTATTGCATAAAAATGATATTTATATATATATATATATATATTTTTAAAAAATATATTTAGGGATGGCAATGGGTAAAAAATTTCCGTTCTCTACGAGAATTTGCCCCAAATGGGATGGGAATTCTCCGATTTTACCACAATGGGGACGGAGATAGGGAATATTTCTTATCCGTTAGCGAGAATAGGGTGGAAATGGGGAGTGCATTTCCTATCCCACAGGGATCCGCATCTCCACTCCATGGAGACCCGATATTATGTTTACATAATTATTCTTAATATTAAAATAGATATTACTTGATTAGCTTTATACATATATATTAGAGTTTCTAATTTTATTACTCATTATTTATAATTCTTTTACATCATGATAATTTTAAAGAATTTTAATTTGGATTGATCTATCTCTTCATACTTTATATGTCTGAATTTATTAATATTTTTTATATTAATTTATTCTTATTTTTTAACTATTACTTATGAATTTTATAAATATAAAAATATATAAGTATACTATATATATATATATATATATATATATATATATATATATATATATATATGCTAATAAGTTTTAATTTAAATATATTGGAATCAGTTTAAACATAATTAAAATCTAAATTTTAAATTTCTATATATTATATTCTACTATCTAAAAGTATATAAAATTAAAAAGAGATAAAATAAAATAAAATTTTCAAGTGGGGAACGGGGATACCCGTGAGGATGGGGATCCCCACAGGGATGGGGATGGGGACTAAATAGTCTCCGCATATGATACGGAGACGGGGATGGAGATTCCTTGCTGAGATGAGGATGGGGATAGGAGATAGTACCCCACCCCTGCCTCGCCTCATTGCCATCCCTAAATATATTTATTAAATATACAGTTTTTTATGAAAATTAAAACAAAATTTTCATTTTTACATATTATAAAACATTTTTTTTACTTTTAATTTTTAATTTTTAATTTGATGATTTTATTCTTGAGTAAACATTTTTTTAATTTTTAATAATAAAGATAATTTACCAAATTAAATTTTAAATTATAATCCTACTAATATTTTTTTTCAAGAAAAATTTTTAAATCGTGCTCATTGAAAATATTTTTTAATTATATATTTTACTAAAATATCTTAACAAATCATATATATTTTTTAAAATTAAATAAATTATAGGGCTAAAATAACAAGTAAAGAATCAAATAATCATATGCATATTGTTGCAAAAAAAAAAAAAAATTGAAATTATTATATTATTTTCAAAATATATTGAGAAGTATTAACATTTTCATTTTTTATTTGGTCATTTCACTTTCTTGATTATAAATAAAGTTTACTTTTGAAATAAAAATTAAATAAAATATAAAATTAAAAAAAAATACTTTATAACATGTAATAATGAATTTTTTTTTTATGATATTTTCTTACGTAAAAATTTATATATTTATTAAATATAGTTTTTAGTATCATATTTTTCTAAAATATGAAAAATATAGACAACAATATTTATATATATTTGAAGTAATAATAATAAAGAAATATATAAAGAAATGAAAATTAATAAACATTAATTCCTTATAAGAATTATCAACTTAAATTGAATAAAGGATTTTTGTTAAATTTAATAATGAAAAAGATTTCAGGAATGCTAGAAATTAAAAGGAGTGTCATATATTATTGTTCTATTTTTATTTTTCTCTCTTTCTCTTTCTCTCTCCAACTTTTAGCTTTTCTATTGAAGAGCCTAGGCTGGCTTGGCCAACCAAGCTAAAATCTCAAGCTCTGCCAAGATAGTAATAGATCTCACTTTATATATATATATATATATATATATATATATATATATATATATATATATATATATATATATATATATATATATATATATAATTTTAATTTATAGATTATAATTTATAATTTATATTTTCAAAAGTTTTTAGTTAAATAATTTTTGTATTTAAAAAATAATTTTGTAACTTTCAATGTTATAGTATAAATATTAAAATTACATTTATTTAAATTTATACACTAAAAAATATCTTTTGTTCTAAAAAATAGTAATTAATAATATTATAACTTGTACATTTATATGAATAATGGGGTTTTCATGATGGATCTCGAGCTTTGGGGCCACCCATCAGCCGAGACATAGAGCTGAAAGTGTTGGACTTGAGCAAAAGAATTTAGGTTATCTTATTGTTGGACCTGTGGCTTGTATGAGCAGAAAAAAGAAAAAGAAATGAGTATTAAAAGGCTAAGTCTAAGGACAAGTATTGGCCCTCTGATGCTTAAATCAATGACACATATATCAAGTTAAATGTTTAAGGAAAAGAGTAGGTTTAGAAAGATATTATCATCGTTAAATGAGTCAAGTTTGAATAAAATTAAGTTCAAGTTAATTAGTCTCATGAGTAGCTCTATTATAAGCTCGTAAGCAGCTCTGTTATAAGCTTATGAATAAGCTCGTGAATAACTCGATTAATAGATTCGTAAATAACTTTATTATTATTATTATTATTATTATTATTATTAACTTAATAATTTTTGTACTCTAAAAAAAACTTTAATACTCCTATAAACTTTTTGCTAATTCAAATTGACTAAAATATATATACTTCTAATTAACATAACCTAATATTTTCATACTATATAAAATATATTTTTTATTAATTAATATCTTTGAAATACATGTAAAGTTCAATTTTATGATTGTATTTTTTTCACTAATTAGATGTTTTTATTTTTATATTAGTTTTAAATATTTTTATTATAGTTATTTTATTGAAAACAAATATTTAGGAAGTTGATTATTTTGATATATTATAAACAAGTTTCATAATGAGTTGAGCTCGAGTTTAACTTAATTATAATTTATTAATGAGCCAAGTTCGAGTCAGCTAAGTTTGAACATGATTTTTAAATTTGATCTAAGACTTAAACTTAGAAAAAAATATCAAGCCGAGTATGAACAAGCTAAAATTCAACTCGGCTCAGCTCGTTTACACCCCTCAACCTCTTTTAATATGGAAGGGAGGTCTTTTGCTTGGTTTTTTGTATAACTAATTTCGCTTTCAACTAGGCCCCTCCTTTGAGATGAATGAAAGGTGGTATTTATATTACTTTAATGAGTGGGCTGTGTGACTGCTTGTGATTAAGGGGTTTTGGTCACATCATTCTTGTGCTAAAATGACCCTCGAAAAATAGGATTGTGTATCTAAGATGCATGGAAGGAGTTGTAGGAATGAACTCTCCTTGTAAGCTGTTTAGGCTCATCTATGTTCATATTGCTAGAGTGAGGTAATTGTTGCCTAAGATGATTGCTGGGATGAAGGGTGAGGTGGCCTATTTATGAGGCTATAAGCATAACTGTTATTGATAGCTTAGGCTTATTAGCCGTAATTAGTGGTGTGAGGTTTGTTGTCTAGTATGTTTAGCCTTGTCTTAGTGTAATATCCTAAGTACTCTAATGTCATAAAACTCAAAGCCCTGCTAGAATAATGAATTGAAATTTGCTTATTGAGTTGTTAAGTTAGTACTTAGATATAAATTCTTAAAAGACATGCTTAATTAAGTGTGAATTATTTATTTGCTAATTATGGTGATATTATATGTTTATAATGTATATTATTCATAAATGATAAAGATAAAATAGGAGGTTTTACTTAAATCAACAAGTAACATAAATACAATTTGTAACCGTAAATTAGTCTTTTTGCTTAAACTATGTAATTTGTAATAGAGTGCATGAGTATGCGAAAAGCTAAAATTGGGCCTAAGCTTATAGTAGTACGGCCGACCACACTTGAAGAAGAAAATTCTCGAAATTTTGAATTTGAATTAGTGGAAAGTGGATAACCGAATCTTCTACATGATCAAATTGTATTTTTCTAAATTTTAATTACTAGAAATTCTTACACCATAAGATCTAATTATTCAACACTATTTACAATAATTTAAAAGAAAATCTATTAATATGGATCTTTGGATTAGATGGAGATGATCTTGGCCTTCCATTTCAAGATTTTTATCTTCCTTACTATTTCACTCAACCCATCTTCCATTCATTTTTAAGAACACAAGTCTTTCTTTTCTCTCCATCTAACCTACGGCTCCTACCTTTCCAAATCAACATTCAAAGATTCAAGGTGAGTTTTCCATAAAACTCTTTCTTCTTTCATCTTAAGTATGAATATTGAGATGATTTTAATAATCTTGAAAGTTCTCTCTTTCTCTTTCCTCTCCATTATGTTCGGCCGTGGTGTTCTAAAGATGGAGAAATTATTTATTTGCTTAAATACATGTGAAATGGACTTAATTACGTCTGCTTGAAATAAGAAAATTTATTGTATTGAATAGGTGTCTTCATTATTGCAACTAGGATTGGAAATTGAAATTTGTATGAACGGTAATTGGAGCCTTTGATTAACTAATTTAGAGCATGATTTTGGACAAGGTCCAAATATAAAAGTTGTAGAAAAATATCTTAATTTAATGCTGGTAAAAGGAATTTGATAGATTTGGAATTCATAGATAGATATAGAGAAAAATGTATCATGATTTGAATTGATATTAAAATCATGATACATTGTGTTTGACTTTATAAAAGTCATAGTATGAGTTATAATGTGATTTCTTGTGAGTCTAAGAAGGCAAAGTATGCAACACCTGAAGTCAATATACTATGTGCAAATGATGAGTGCACTTCTAAGTGCAACTCCGAGTGTATGTGAATATTATATGTGCATAAAGTAGTCATGGGATAGGATAGCATGATATTAAATAAATGCTAAGCATGAAATTATAATGTTATGTTAGAGCTTAAGAAGTAATAGAAGTTCAAGGGCTACAGCAATTAGGAGCTAAAGAATCATAAGGTGAGTAAATATTATGTTCATGTTATAAGTACAAGTTATCATGATATGTGAATTTTTAAGATTCTTGAAACCTAAGTTCCTTTCCATTTTCAATTATGATTATGTGATTTCTTTGTTAAGCTTGGGTTGTCAAAGGACAATTCATCCAAAGTTTTGATTAATCAATGGTAATAAAGAACCTTTGTGATTTGTTGTCTTACCTTACTTTCTTTTTGAAATCACACAATTATTTATCTTTTGTCCAATAAGCTAAACTGCTATCGATATTATGTTACATGTGATTGCATTCTTCAATGCTATTATTATAAATGATTGCCATTAACTCTAACCATGGTATCCATGACCCTTTTATGTAGAAATCCTCATGTCGATGCGGGTAATCATAGGAATCTCTGCAATGGTCTTGACCCGATGGATAAAGGTAGTGTATCCATCTCAGCTAGAAGGGGCGGTTCTAGTCGTGGAGCCTGATTAGTTTCACGCTTCTTTATAAGTTATAAGTTGACAGATGGAATTTGGTATGATGCCACCTCTCCCTTGAGTGAATGAGTTAATAAGCCATCAACTCTATAAGTTATAAGTTTATAAGTTGATTTTAGTGAATATTGCTAAATTGCAAACCATGGATCTATGAATTATGAACCCTTATAAAGGGATAATGTTATTGTTCAAGTTGTATTGTTTACTTATTGAGATCATCAATCTCACTCCTTTTCCTTATGTGGTTTCAGGTGAGCAAATTTGAGAATGCAAGGTGTTAGCTTAAGCAATCTACTACACTTGGGAAATTTCCTAGTAAATGTTTATTTTTGTACTATAATATGATGAGTCTCTAGATGCTCCGAAAGTTCTTATTTTGGGGTTTTACTTTGGAATATTATTCATTTGATAAATTATTTGGAATCTTAAATGTTATTACATTATGGATTGTGTTTAAAGTATATTTTAACTATTATTTCGCAACTTAAAGTTTTCTTATAAATGGTTTAATTAAGTTAATGCATGAGGTTTAATACGATCATAGGCAGTGTTTATATATTTATGAGTGGAATCTACAGGCGTGGGTGACTTCATGTCTCCCCATGTTCTAGGACTGTCATATCTCTAAAATTGGAATGTGATAGTAAGTATACCATGGAGCATAAAAGTCAATATTGTCATTAAAGTCCATCTCTATGTTAGTTCCGCATTACCCTTATATATATGTTTTATTCAATTGATTTATATATGTATGCATGTTTGTTAATGATTGGGTTAAAAATCATTACTAAGTTTTTGTTATGTAGATGCCGCCCAAGAAACGTAAGGAAAGGGTAGAGGATGAGGTATCTGACACTACCTCTTCTTTAGGACCTCATTATTCCGAGTTGGATCTAGAAGAAGACCCTGATCTTGTTTGGGCTATACAGATGAAGCAAAAATTTCATAATTTAGAAACAAGATAATAATTATCTTAGGGAAGAAGTTAGAAAATTAAGATAAGATCTTAGTGAGGTGAGATGGGAATCTTTAAAATTAAGAAATGTGTGTGAGTTGGTAAGAGTGGAGGGGGCTATTTGTCATGGAGAGCTTATGCTTGATTGTTCTAATCATTTATGCTTGATTTATGGTGGGACCAACCACTCTACCCCATGATGTCCTATAAGATATCATGCATGATTAGCTACATTATAGTCTACTGCATGTGTACCTAGAGATAAAGAAAGTGAGGGGATTGAAGAGGAAGGTGAAACTTCTGAGGATCCTAATAAGTAACATGATGTCGATAGTATTTAGTGCAACTAAAATGATATGTATTATACAATGGTAGTACAATGTCATGACCCAATAATTTTTGTGAGTCGTAACAGTTATAGGGCATAAAAAGACATAAAGTTACTTACTTGTGAAACCCATTTGGCATATTATCAAATTATTTTTATCATTATTATAACCTATCCCAAGATTAGAACCTGCATTATCTTATCATATCATTATTTCCTATTACTTATCATTTTAAATACTTGTACACATTATTTATTTATCAATAAAATCATTTATGCTTGCATGTTGTTTATTATTTGCCTTATCAAACCATATTTCACTTCTGTTTATTTTTTATATCAAATTACTATTGATGTATTCTATTTTTTTTATTCTCCATTAATCTTATCATCGTTTATATACTACTCATTTAAACATAGAAACATAATTATAAAATGTGATACAATTTACTTTATATATTGTTCAATATTATTGCAATACTAAAATCCCTGATGACAATAGAGCTCTATATTATAGATCCTCAAATTTGTACACTTAAGATCCAAATATGCAAAATAACAAAGTAAATTTCCAAGTGAAAGTACAAGACTTGGAATTTACCTTGCTGACTAGTCCGCTAGTCTTGAAATTTTTTTAACAATTATGAGGTGAGACAAGTTTAGTTAGTACATAATAACATAATATATAAGAATATATGGAGTACAAATAAAATGATAATAAAGAGATATTAATCAAAATTATCATAAGGAATGCTTATCTTTCTTTGATAATAGAAGCAATATCTTTAGTAGAAATTAATTAATTTTTAGAAGTGATGTGCCTCCCACATGTAAATTAATAATTCAGTAAATTATTATAGTGGCGGCTTTTGCCTTGCTCACTCACACATATCATCAGGAGCAAGACTGATAAGGTCTTACGTAAAGTTTTTAGGTACTCTTGTCCTACCTGCAAGTTTATACCAAGTGTACAAAGTCTGATATATTACCCTATATCAGAATGGAATTTTTACTTCATTTCAATATCAATGGAAAGAGCACATTTATAATCAATGAAGGAATTCAGTAGAACAAATAACAATGAACATATAGATTCTTATCAATGGTAACATTATCAACTCAATATGAAGTTGGCTCATGATGGTCGAATGCCATAAAGGAAGGCAATAATGTTCAATGGCTCAATAATCAACAAGGCAATTCATGCTCAATATGAAAATATGATGCATTTCAATAAAAGATGATTCAAACAATGGTTGCTCATTTATAGTATAAATCATATTATGTTATTAAATACTTACCTTGTATTCCTTTACTCCTATTAATATTTATTCTCAGCTAAAATAGTGATCCTCATACCCCGGGCAATATCTTTGCCTTTGTCTTTAAGTTCTATAGTTATACCATTTTAATTACACTTAATCAATACTTTGTTACACTATTAAGTTTCAATTTTTCATTTTCCAAATTCAAGTTAAAGCTTTAATTTCAATTTATTATAATAACTTAACTAGTTAATAATCCTGAAATTAAATTTTAGGCAACCTCATAAATATCTTTTAATTTACTAATCCAAATGACTAGATTTCTTTTGCAAACTAAACTAAACATATGAGTTTACAATATATCTAGAACTCAATTTAAAATATACACTACTTAATTTATAATGAATTCCCAGATCTTGTGTTGTTTTTATACATTACAAATCAAACACAGACCACATTTCTGACTATATCTTAAAATATGCCCAAATGAAAAAATGATTTTTCAAAAGCTAGAAAAATTATAAATGAATTTTTTTTTTTATTTTTTATGTTTTACACCTTTTCTAATTCAGCCTCTAAGGTCCTTAAAATGGAAGCAAAATTTCAAACTACCATGTGTTAGGATAGCCTGAACAGTTTGTCATAAAGTACCTAATTTCCATACCAAATCATAATATTTTAATTCAAAATTTTTATGATAGCTAGGTTACATACACATTAAACTCAATACATAATTTCATGAAAACAAAGATCACTGATCTCTTCAATTAAGTCAATTACAATAGCCTAATTACTTATGCCCTAGTTTATACCATTTTATGGCAGCTTGTACCCTTCATTCAGTTTGACATACAAAAAATTTCAAAATGACTTGAAATTTTTATGGCATACATAAGACACATAAATATACAATTTTTATGTTTTTCACCACTCTCAATTGTCTCCCTAAGGCCATGAAATAATTATCATAATCTTTTGCTCTCTAAATTGCTTTTCACGGCAAACCCCCTAATTAATTCTAGTGCTCACTCCATGGATAATTCAATTCAATTAAACATTCTAATCTTAAATTAATCTTCAAACCTCTATGAAAATCTATTATATACTAATTAAGATTAAGAAAAATAATTTTTATCAAAATAAATAAGCTTGACTGAAATTCCTATCAATAAGAAAAATGAAAATTTTCTCAACAAACAAGCTAAGAATCTTACTCACAATTTTCCAATCTTTCTTGGAATTTATTTCACCTTTAAACTCCAAGTTCCTAACTTGGCATAATCCCTCAAATTTGAAAAAAAATATTTTCATCGATCATATTTCACAATTAACCTCATTAATATTAAAATACACTATTTCTAAGCTCACTTTACCAATGAATTGTAAAATTCCAAGCTTAATTCTCAAACCCCCAATTTGTCTCATAAGTCCTAGAATTCAAGGAAAACTATCAACTCCTCATTCAAACGTCAAATTGACCATATGTTCATCTAATTAACACCTAAATACTCAATTCTGATCAATCAATTAAAATTAAATCACCTTTGTTCAACAAACCCTAACTTTGCCATACTTCCAGAAATTTGGGAAAACCTATAATTTTTCAATTAATTCTCAAATTGATTGTTGAAATATGAAATTGGCATATGAGAAAAGCTATAACATCATTCAAAATAAATACTCTTATGACTTTCCTTCTTTAGGCCAATCCATATATATAGAAGAATTAGAAAATTTTTGCAACCTAAACATTAAACTCATATCTAAGATAAAGAAAGGAGGAAGTAAGCATCAATTCTTACTTTGAAAGCTTCAATTTGAAAATTGAAGTAGGGGGCCAAAATTTAGAGAGTACTTCTTTTTTTGGAAATATGTTTTGGAGTTGTTTTGGCAAAAATATGAGATTACATGAAACTTTGTGTATATAGATATAAATGGATGGCAAGAGTTTCATCTCCTAAATCAATGATGATGATTTTATCAAAATGAAAGGCTATGATTAATTTGTAATAGATGGCTACGATCTAGTCTAAGTGTGTGGTGAATTAGATGTGCAAATTGCATATTTTTTATTTGGTTAGCTTTGTACAGATTGATGATATCACATAGTCAAATGTGATGATATCATATAGTCAATGTTGGTCGCTCTCACCAAATTTGGTGATATTAATTTCATTTACCATTAATTAACTTTTGATAATTATCTTTTGTTCATGATAATTTAAATTTCCACCTTAATGGGCCTTGAATGGGCTAGCCTTGTTTGGGCTTGAGCTTGAAAGTCCAAAAGCCCATTGTCAAATCCATTTACACAAATTTCATATTTAGTGCTTTTCTTAAAATTTTCTTTCCTTTTTTTTTCTTTTTTTTTTTTTTCACTTTAGCAACTTAATTCCCATTCTCTAACATCCTTTTGAATCCTATAGATTCTTATATTGACTATAGTTTACTCATTTCATTATATTCACATATAGGCAATTTAAAATTTTAACTAGACAAATAATTCAAGTAATATTACTATGATTCTTTTAGTCTATTTCAACTCATCACTATATCTACTATTGAAAATCATACTCTATACCATTAATATTGATTCTAATATATTAAGAAAACTATGGCATACATTATACGCTCTTTAAAGAAAAATTCATCCTCAAATTTTTAAAAGAACCTTTCTGATTCCATTGAACCATTTATGAGTACTTTTGGACCATCTTACTTTCACTCTAATATTAATCATATCCTTTAGTACTTAGTAAAGAACTTAACTCTTATATGTCATATAAACTAAACTTAGTATATTTATTAATACAAAGTTGGGGTATTACATAGACTAAGCTAGAAAGCTTGTATATAGGGTGTGACTATATGTAGCACTAGATATAGTAACTAAGTAAGAGTGTGTGAATAGATGTAGATATGATAACCATATGAGCAAAAAGTAGAATGTGACATGAGATTGGTAGAAAGTCTACCATGAGCTATGAAGATCCATCTGACAAATTCTTTTTGTATAAAAACAAATGATAAAATATGTAAAAAAGTTATATGAATATATAAAAAATATATTACTATATTAAAAGTTTGTTTAATTTAAATTATTTATATTTATTGTTTGAAAAATTTCTAGAAGTGTTGAGTTGTGATGTGATATTTAAAAACTTTTGTATGTATTTGCGGTAAAGATGTTAGCTAGAAGATCACAATTTGAGGCTGAAGCATCACAAAGTGATGAAAGTGTAGTTGGACATGTTGCATCGAATGTAGCATCCATACATGTTGAATCATTAGAACCATAACCATCAAGGCAACAAACTCAAGAAAGGGAACAAATCGCAGTAAACTTAGAGGCAATAATGCAAGAGTTGTAGGAATCAAGATGAGAAAATAAGGAACTTAGAAAGCAACAGATGCCTCCACCACCACCTTTAGTAGCTCCATTAGCACCTCGAGGAATGGAAATTCCTCCTCCATAAGCAAGAGAGCCATGAAGAGTCAAGCGAAGAATGATACCAAATGAGGGAATAGTAGTATATGATTTTCAAAAGATGAAGAAGATGAAAAACCTAAGGAATTTTTGAAGTAATTAGATCACTACAAGAATTTAGTAAAATAACAACAGTTGTGAGGTCTCGCCTAAGCACCAGTCCAATCTGCTAAAAGGGAATCGAAATACTCATTGGGAGAAACATCATGATGGAAACTCACTATGAGTTCAGACAATTGTATTTTATAAGTTCTAATTTGCAAAGGAGTCACCACTTTAATTTTATTTATTTTAGTTGGGAAAATTAAAGGAAAAACACAATTTGATTGACTCCAAAATTATAACATTTATCCTAAGAAATGCACTAGTCCTCGAATGACCAAAAAAGGCTCGGGGAGTAGGTTTTGATTAAACAATACAAAAAAAATAGTTTGACTTAAATACAAAATAGCTTTTAAAAAGAAGTTTTTATGTATGCATGAATAGATATAATATGATGCATGAAACAAATATTATTCGTGCAATGCATGGCAAAATATGAGATAATGACTATTATAAAATGCAAAAATAAAGGAAAACTACTTAAAACTATTACAAGTTAAAATATTAAAATAAGGGGATCTTTTCTCTAGCCCTTACTGGTTCTAGGAAAAGTACATATTCCCCAAATGTAATCTAAATAACTAAAGTAAGAAAAAAAATAAAACAATAATAATAAAAAGAACTAAAATTTTGACTTTTATTTAAAAAAACAATTTCAATCCTAAACTATGTGAAGAAGATGATAGAGAGAAAAAGTAGTTAATTTTAGCGGAGTTGAATGCCTTAGAGACGGTAAGCCTGCGTATCCCTTTGAATGGGAATCAAATCCCATGCAGTTCTTCCTTCTTGCGAAGGAGGGGTTTTTAAGTCATTGCCTTTGTTATGATGTTTTGATTAATTTTAAGGGCTTAGGAGATTTGTTAATTAGGTCAGATTTTAATTAATAAAAATTAGATCTTTTTATATTTAGACCTTGAAATTGAAAAGGAAAAGGAAAGAACTTTTACCTTTGGCTTTTAGTAGCAAAGAATGTAGGGAACGAGCTTGGCACTGGATCTAAGTTCCATCCATTCCTTAGAGATAGCATGAGCACTCCTTTTGGAAGAAGGACTCTTGAATAGTATGAACTCTCCTTGGAGGGACTTGAATCACACCTTCGCTTGAGTAGCACAAATTCCCTTTGAAAGGAATAATTTGAATTGCATATTTTCTTGGTTAGGAAGCTTAGAGATAGGATTTGAGGTGATTAGGAGGCTCATGAATAGGGTTTTGAGATGATTGGGAAGCTTATGAATAAGACTTGAGGTGATTAGGAAGCTTATGAATAGGGTTTTGAGATAATTAGGAGGCTTATGAATAAGGTTTTATGTGATGGAAGAAGTATTGGAATGGGGTTTTAGAGATTTGAAAGTTTAGAAAGAGGGTTTTGATGATTGGAAAGCATAGACATAGGGTTTAGAAAGCTTTAGGGGGAGTGTAAAAGCATGTAATTGTGTATGTAAGTTGTTAGGAGATGTAAGGTATTTATAGGGGGAGTTTGGGGGCTCAAAACTATGAATTTTCGGTGTAGGAATTAAAAAAAACACATTGCGGTAACTATTTAGAGTCTGTGGTAACTACAGAGCTTTTGTGGCAACTGTAGAGCCTTTACAGCAATTGCAGGGTGGTTGTTGTTACCGCAGCCAGCTGCGAGTTGCCACAGCTAGCCCATGGGCTGCCCCACCTCATTTTTCACTCCATTTTCATCTTTTCTTGATCCTATTTGGGCCGCCGTGCGGGCTTTGCA
>CANTUT010001902.1:0-2500 GCA_947687605.1 Reutealis trisperma | reverse complement strand
TCAAAAACGAATCGATGTGATTCAGGTCATAATATATATGGGATTCCCAAAATTTTTAATAGAAAGTAGCCCTAAACGAATCGAAGAATTACAGATGAATGTACAAAAAGAACTTAATTGTGTGAACCGAAAACTCAATATTGCTATTACAAGAATTTCAAATCCTTATGGGCACCCTAATATTCTTGCAGAATTTATAGCCGGACAGTTAAAAAATAGGGTTTCATTTCGCAAAGCAATGAAAAAAGCTATTGAATTAACTGAACCGGCAGATACAAAAGGAATTCAAGTACAAATTGCGGGGCGCCTTGACGGAAAAGAAATTGCACGCGTCGAATGGATTAGAGAGGGTAGGGTTCCTCTACAAACCATTCGAGCTAAAATTGAGTATTGCTCGTATACTGTTAGAACTATTTATGGGGTATTAGGCATAAAAATTTGGACATTTTTAGACAAGAAAGAATAAACCTTTACTTGATTTGTCTTTACATTTTACCCATTGATAGAACAAAAAATGAAAAACTCTTTCATTCTTTTTTTTTTTTTTAATCAAAACAAAAAAGAAGCAATTCTAATTTGATTTCTATAAGGTTGAATAAAATAAAAAATTCGATTGATATATTGATATAATTGCTATGCTTAGTGTGTGACTCGTTGGTTTTTTAGAGTCAGAATTAAAAAAAAGGGCTGACCTGTACTATGAACTAATAAATAGAAGTATACAACTAATAACCAACTCATCGCTTTGCATTATCTGGATCAAAAGAAACAGTCAAGATATGATATATTGGTCATATCATTGTAGCAATTGAAATCCTTTTTGCACAAACAAAAGAAAAACCAATCTAATTATGAGTTGTAAATAAAAACATAAAGTTATGCGGATAAGTGGAAGGATGAAAGAAAGAGAGAAAAAGAATATCAATGATATATAATTCCAATTTGTAAGGTCTATGAATCATCACATAAAAGATAATGTAGTAAAGCATCAATACCAATTGATCTATAATTAAACTAATATGTTCATAAAACAAAAAATCAAGAGCCTCGAGCCAATAAAGACTGAGAAGATTGACTCAAGAACAAATTTCATTACAAATTTCATTTAAAGGCTCCATTGTAAAATTAAGACCTAACCATTAACGGAGAAGCGATGGGAACGGCGGAACCTGTAAGTACATAAGATTTTATTGAAAACAAATCTTAATGATTTATTGGGGGGATAGCGAAATGAACCAGAAGACAATCCATTTAGTCTGCATTTAGTCTAAGAGATCGGGTACCTCTACAAATGAAATAAATATTGAAAGAGTAAATATTCGCCCGCGAAATTTTTTCTATTATTGGATTTCTAAATTTTAGCGATCTGATATCATATATCATAATTATAATAAAAAAATACAAAGAATTCCACGGTTTAGTATATATATTATTTTATTCAACAAACGCATGTAATTTTTTTTAATCATTTCATTCGCGAGGAGCTGGATGAGAAGAAACTCTCATGTCCGGTTCTGTAGTAGAGATGGAATTGCCCATCAACTATAACCCCAAAAGAACCCGATTCCGTAAACAACATAGAGGACGAATGAAAGGAATAACTTTTCGAGGTAATCGTATTTGTTTCGGCAGATATGCTCTTCAGGCACTTGAACCCGCTTGGATTACATCTAAACAAATAGAAGCGGGACGACGAGCAATGACACGAAATGCACGCCGCGGTGGAAAAATATGGGTACGTTTATTTCCCGACAAACCAGTTACTTTAAGACCTACGGAAACACGTATGGGTTCGGGGAAAGGATCTCCCGAATATTGGGTAGCCGTCGTTAAACCTGGTAGAATACTTTATGAAATGGGCGGAGTAGCCGAAAATATAGCGAGAAAAGCTATTTCAATAGCAGCATCCAAAATGCCTATACGAACTCAATTCATTATTTCGGGATAGGAATATAGAACCAAAGAAAAAAAAAAAAGACCTTTTGGATACCAAAAAAAATCGCAAGTTTCTTTTTTTAGACAAACAATATATTTTTTTTCCTTTGCTTTGCATTAAAATAACAGATTAAAAAAAAAATGATATGATCCAATCTCAAACCCATTTGAATGTAGCGGATAACAGCGGAGCCCGAGAATTGATGTGTATTCGAATCATAGGAACTAGTAATCGACGATATGCTCATATTGGTGACGTTATTGTTGCTGTGATCAAGGAAGCAGCACCAAATTCACCTCTCGAAAGATCAGAAGTAATCAGGGCTGTAATTGTACGTACTTGTAAAGAACTCAAACGTGATAACGGTATAATAATACGATATGATGACAATGCTGCAGTTGTCATTGATCAAGAAGGAAATCCAAAAGGAACTCGAATTTTTGGCGCAATCGCCCGGGAATTGAAACAGTTAAATTTTACTAAAATAGTTTCATTAGCACCCGAAGTATTATAAAAAGTATTATAAGATAAAAAATTATAAGATATAAGAATATAAGATATAAA
>CANTUT010001901.1:27500-41906 GCA_947687605.1 Reutealis trisperma | reverse complement strand
GTCTCGACAAATATAATCTGTTTCGTTATTCTAAGTGGTTATTCTATTCTAAGTAATGAAGAACTTATTATTCTTAATTCTTGGGTTCAAGAATTCCTATATAACTTAAGCGACACAATAAAAGCTTTTTCGATTCTTTTATTAACCGATTTATGTATACGGATTCCATTCACCCCACGGCTGGGAACTCATGATCGGCTCTGTCTACAAAGATTTTGGATTTGCTCATAATGATCAAATTATATCTGGTCTTGTTTCCACTTTTCCAGTCATTCTCGATACAATTTTTAAATATTGGATTTTCCGTTATTTAAATCGTGTATCTCCGTCACTTGTAGTGATTTATCATTCAATGAATGACTGAAAAATGAAATGATCCATGAATCCAATTAGAATGTTTGTTATTATGTACATAAGCAAAACATTCCAAATCTTACTTTATATAAAAATCTTACTTTATATATTATATATATCTTTATATATATACTTTATATAATATATATACTTTATATTTATATATATATTTCTTCTATATTTAGATACATCCAAGGGATTTTCTTCCTATAGCTTATATTTTAGTAACAATTTTTCAGTAAATAGCAGTATCGTGGATAGGGAACTATACTAGCGACCTACCTAATTTTATTGTAGAAATTTTCAGGATCAATGATTGGACCATGCAAACTAGAAAGACCTTCTCTTGGATAAAGGAAGAGATTACTCGTTCCATTTCCGTATCGCTCATGATATATATAATAACTTGGGCATCCATTTCAAATGCATATCCCATTTTTGCACAGCAGGGATATGAAAATCCACGTGAAGCTACTGGCCGTATTGTATGTGCCAATTGTCATTTAGCTAATAAACCCGTGGATATTGAGGTTCCACAAGCGGTACTTCCGGATACTGTATTTGAGGCAGTTGTTCGAATTCCTTATGATATGCAACTGAAGCAAGTCCTTGCTAATGGTAAAAGGGGGGCTTTGAATGTGGGGGCTGTTCTTATTTTACCTGAGGGATTTGAATTAGCCCCTCCCAATCGTATTTCGCCAGAGATGAAAGAAAAGATAGGAAATCTGTCTTTTCAGAGCTATCGCCCCACTAAAAAAAATATTCTTGTGATAGGTCCTGTTCCTGGTCAGAAATATAGTGAAATTCCCTTTCCTATTCTGTCTCCGGATCCCGCCACTAAGAAAGATATTCACTTTTTAAAATATCCCATATATGTAGGCGGAAACAGAGGAAGGGGTCAGATTTATCCCGACGGGAGCAAGAGTAACAATACGGTTTATAATGCTACAGCGGCAGGTATAGTAAGCAAAATCATACGAAAAGAAAAGGGGGGGTACGAAATAACCATAACGGATGCGTCAGAGGGACGTCAAGCGATTGATATTATACCTCCAGGACCAGAACTTCTTGTTTCAGAAGGCGAATCCATCAAACTTGATCAACCATTAACGAGTAATCCTAATGTGGGTGGATTTGGTCAGGGGGATGCAGAAATAGTACTTCAAGACCCATTACGTGTCCAAGGCCTTTTGTTCTTCTTGGCATCCGTTATTTTGGCACAAATCTTTTTGGTTCTTAAAAAGAAACAGTTTGAGAAGGTTCAATTGTCCGAAATGAATTTCTAGATCTGTAAATTTATCAACATCGAGTTCTTAAAAAGCAAAGAACTTTTCACAATAATTTTGTTCTTTGCTTTTTTTATATTTTTTTTATATCAGATTTTGGGAATTACTTGTACCGCATCTCTAGTCATAATATGTATATTGTTAAGAAGACTGTTTGACTTTATCCCTTCTTTTGCGTTTTTTTAATCTAAATAAAATTGGAGCAGTGTGATTATCTTACTATTGTCAGATTTAACTGCCATAGAGTGGATCAATAGCTTTTCTATTCTAATAGAGTCAAATTTGACTAGATACTAAGCATAAGATAAGTAAGCGGAAAAGGCTAAATGAGGGGAACAAAGGATTCTAGGAGGTATTATTTTATTCGTCTTCCTAGTCTTCGACACAAGAAAAGGAATGTTCCACATCCCTTTCTTGTGTCAAAATAATAATGATTCTTGATCCCATTCCTCAAGGTTCTATTAGTATAGAAAAATAGAATTTTTTGAAATATTTGAAATATCAAAAAAGAGTAATCTATTTTGTCACTTATACGAATAAAGTATTATGATTATTAAGAACTCAACGGGACCCCCTAGAATCAGACAGATAAAAGAGTGGGTCCGTTGAGTTCTTACGCTTTCATGTCTACAAACCAGTTCACTCCATTACTTACAGGGATGAACCCAATCCGGAATATGAACCATAAAAGAAAATGCCTATTAAACCGATCACAAGAATACCAGTTACAGTACCTATTATCCAAAGAGGAATTCTTCCAGTAGTATCGGCCATTTATCCCACTTCCCTCCACATTTAATCAAGTGGTCATGCTAGAGACATAAACAGTCATAGATAATTATGAGATGATATCCTTCCGACGGGATAAGAGAATTCCTATTCTTATTTATTATTCTACTATTTTCTTTTCTTCTATTAATTGATTAATTGAAGAAATAATTAGAAAATAAAACAGCAAGTACAAAAATGAGTAATAACCCCCAGTAGAGACTGGTACGATTCAATTCAACATTTTGTTCGTTCGGGTTTGATTGTGTCATAGTTCTATAATTAATTGGGATTAGATTTATCGTTGGATGAACTGCATTGCTGATATTGACCCCAAAAAAGAAACGGTAGGCACAGCTAGTCCGTGAACAGCCAACCATCGTACTGTAAAAATTGGATAGGTTCTATCTATGGTCATTGGGCCTCCTAAAAGGATTTACTAAATTCATCGAGTTGTTCCAAAGGATCAAAACGGCCAGTTATTAATGGAATTCCTTGTCGGCTCTCTGTAAAATATTCATTTGGACGAGGGCTTCCAAATACATCGTAAGCTAAACCCGTGCTGACGAATAACCAACCTGCAATGAATAGGGAAGGTATAGTAATGCTATGAATGATCCAATATCGAATACTGGTAATAATATCAGCAAAAAGAACGTTCTCCTGTGCTTCCAGACATACTGAGCTCCACATATTCTTGTACAATCAAAAAGGATCGATTCTGTAAAAGATGAGATCAGTAAATGAAATTTCACTGAAATTTCATCTTTGTGAGATCGTCAATATTGTACCAAGGGTTTCTTTAAGTATACCGAATCAGTATAGCTGTCCTTCTTCTGACGCAGCAACGCAACTTCAATCAGTATCGAAATGAAGTCCTAGATAATCTCTTTCTTTTTTTTTCTTTTCTTGTTTCTGTAGAATTGTGTACTAATTGTTTACTATTAAGTAAAATGCGAATTCGACGAGTTTCAATAATAATTCATGAAGGAGATTATCATATTTCGACAATTCAATTAGATGTGAAATCTAAAACTTTTGCGTTTATAGAAGAAGAGTTTTTTGTTGGAATTCTCTTTTTTCATTTTTCATTTTAAGGAATTAGTTAGTCATCCATTAACAAGTACCAGTAGTAAAGAATATTCGATGAAAGAAGGAGAACAACGAAAAAATAATTGTAATAATCTTTGTGATGCACGCATTCGTGTATTAGACCCAAAAGGTCTTTCTTAACACTTAACTAGAAAGAAGTTTTTTTATTATATGGAAAGAAAAAAATCTAAAATATAGAAAAGAAAAAGATAATAGAAATTACTAGTCTTAGATCTAGTTGTACAAAAACAAAAAAAAATTGATTTTTTCGAGTGATCTGATCGCGCGATACTTTTTTTTTCTTCTTATTCGAGATATTATGTGAATGAATCAACTAAATAAATCTAATAAGTTAATTAATAAGTTAAATTAAAATAAAATTGAAAATGAAAATAGAAAGTAAAAAGTAAAGGGTATTAGAAAGAAAAATAGAGGATCATTTTTCATTCTAAAATCTAAAAAACGCTAACAATTTGATACAAATATACAAATAAATAAATACTAAATAAATAAACTAAAAGAAACTATCAAAATAGAAAATTGTAGTGATTTTTGTAGTGATTCAAAGAAAGTTTTTTTGAATGAAGTTATACAACACAGTTTTTATTACTTATTATTAATATTTTCATTTTTTTAATATTTAATTATTGTAATATTAGTTTTCTATTTTATTTCTCAAGAGTTGTCTAACGGATCTCTTGATTCGGAATCACGGGAGTATAAGTAGATGTCATAGATGAAAAATGGATTTCTTTTTTTACCTATATCATTCTATTTTATTAGTGCCGTCTATAATCTATTATAATATATAATGATAATGATTGATAAACGTAAAAATAAATAAAAAAATTCTCAATTGAACTTATTCTTTTATTTGGTATTTTTGTTTATCCTCCTATCTTTCAAAAAATTGAACTTAGGAAAGTGCTTTTGCTTTACAAGCATATGTATAAAAAATTTTATTTAGCTCTTTCATGCCTACTATAACTAGTTATTTCGGTTTTCTACTAGCAGCTTTAACTATAACCTCATTTCTTTTTATTGGTCTAAGCAAGATACGACTTATTTGAAATTAATTGAATGAACAATTTAATTTCTAAAAAGAAAAAGAAAATTTTCTACAGTATTCCATCTATTCGCGAGTTCTTTACTGTGTTAATTTCCAATTTTTCGTTATTGAGATTTATGGGCCGATATAAATTAATATTTAAGGATAGATATTACCTCTCTTTTTACTTTTTTTCAAATAAATTGAAATGATTGAAGTTCTTCTATTTGGAATTGTCTTAGGTCTAATTCCTATTACTTTGGCCGGATTATTCGTAACCGCATATTTACAATACAGACGGGGCGATCAATTGGACCTTTGATTAATTAATACCTTGTTTGTTTGACCTCTTCCTTTCTTTACCGCAGGAGGTCAAATTCGGATTGCTCTTCTATTTTTTTCCATATAAATTTTGACCCAACAAAACAAGAACAGAAATCGCGCTCTGTAGGATTTGAACCTACGACATTGGGTTTTGGAGACCCACGTTCTACCGAACTGAACTAAGAGCGCTTCCTTATCACAATCACCAAAAATGCGTCTGTAAGTAAAAAGATTCTTTTTTTAACTCCAATACATCTTGAATGCCTATACTATCATATATATATGATAGAAATTTTAGATTAGGTACGTCCAATTTTAATTGATCTCAATTGATCCCTCGTTATTGCTCAGAGACGAAGTAATAGGTAGGGATGACAGGATTTGAACCCGTGACATTTTGTACCCAAAACAAACGCGCTACCAAGCTGCGCTACATCCCTTTCAATTAGTTTACAATGTTATTGTACAGAATACCTGTTTTGTTTTCCACATACATACTTTTCTCCATTGATATTGATATACATTTTCTTTTTGATCTCATCTTATATCATCTATTATATAACATATCAAACATATCATATAGTATATAAATATTTATAAATATTTACGTAAATTTCGTGAATGCTCGGCGAAAAAAAAGGACGTATTTTCTTTTTTTAAGAAAAGGAAAATTTTATTTATCAAATTGGTTTACATTTAAATTTGAATTAGAAATTCTGCGTACAAAACAAATGCAAGCGGCCTTTAACTACATATATATCTGATTATATATGTATTATCATTATGTATTACAATAAAATAAACATTATTTATTACAATAACAATAAAGAAGGAGGATTTGAAATGCGAGATCTAAAAACATATCTATCCGTCGCACCGGTAATAAGTACTCTATGGTTTGGGTCTTTAGCAGGTCTATTGATAGAAATCAATCGTTTTTTCCCGGATGCGTTGACATTCCCTTTTTTTTAATTTTATAGGTATCAACACGCAGGGGGGGTGAAGAAAAGAAGATTAGAGATACAATTAAATATCTGTGACTACTACCCCCCTCTTCTTTTTTTTTTATTTAATTAAACTTAGAATAAGTTAGAAAAGAAAAAAGTGGATTCAACCTCAGCAAAACTAGGAACTCGGGGTCCCAGCTTCAAGTAAAGTAAATTAACTTCAATTAAATTAAGAGAAGGGAAGTGGAAATGTGGTTAGTTCAACAGTATTATACAAGATACTTAAATGAAATACTGTACTGTGATTCTATTCTAAACTTCTAATCTAATAATCTAAATATAGTTTAAATTCGTTGTATTACTATTATTACTATATTAGTTGCAATGAAGTCTTTCATAATCTGATTTCGAGTTAGCAACGTCTATTTTTCTATTTTTTTCATTCCTTTCTTCTTCACTTCGGGTCGGAAAATAGAAGAGTTGAGTGAATAAAAAAACCTAAGGGGGTTCATGGCCAAGGGTAAAGATGTCCGAGTAAGGGTTATTTTAGAATGTACCGGTTGTGTTCAAAACAGTGTTAATAAGAAATCAACAGGCATTTCCAGATATATTACTCAAAAGAATCGACACAATACGCCTAGTCGATTGGAATTGAGAAAATTCTGTCCCTATTGTTACAAACATACAATTCACGGGGAGATAAAGAAATAGATGCAACCAATCGCTTGCGTGTCCCCTTTACAAGGAAGATGAAAAATGACATAAATGACATATTCATATTCATATAGAAACGGATTCTAATATGTTATGTTAATATATATTAAATTGCTATTAATATATATTTATATATTAATATATATTTCCATATTTAATATATTTAATTTAATATATTTAAATAGAATAAATATAAAATAAACAAGCAAAGTCCTATTTCTTAATTCGAAATCAGTTTTGATCCAATTGAACGAAATAGGATTTTCAAAATAAGGAATAAACAACCATGGATAAATCAAAACGACTTTTTCTTAAGTCCAAGCGATCTTTTCGTAGGCGTTTGCCCCCGATCCAATCGGGGGATCGAATTGATTATAGAAACATGAGTTTAATTAGTCGATTTATTAGTGAACAAGGAAAATATTATCTAGACGGGTGAATAGATTGAGTTTAAAACAACAACGATTAATTACTATGCTATAAAACAAGCTCGTATTTTATCTTCGTTACCTTTTCTTAATAATGAAAAACAATTTGAAAAAAAGCGAGTTGGTCACTATAACTACTGATCTTAGAAAAATAGGCTTACTCCTCAATTGAATCAAAATTCCAATCCGAATTCAAACGTAGATTGATGTTTTGTTCAAAAAATTCGACACTAAAAAATGGATTGTCGTGTTGTAAGAAAAAAACGAATTGGGGAAGAATAAATTTTTTTTTTTATTGAATCTTTTTGCTCAGTTTGACTACTTTACTTGATCATATTATCATCATATTTTATCATACTAATTTCTATTCTACCTTCCCGGAATTCATTCTTCAGGAAATTCCATGTAAAACATTCCATGGATTCCTTCCAATTTCCTTATTTTATAATGTCATTGAAATCATATAAAGACAATTCTTATTTAATATAGCTATTTGTGCAAGTATTTTACGATTAAGAAGCAACTGTCTCTTGTACAGATTTTTATTAATTTACTATAACTATTGGATACCCCGTTTTCGCGAATTACTGCATTTATCCGAGTGATCCATAAACGACGAAAATTTCGTTTTTGCCTATCTCTATCCCGATGGGCCGAAACCAAAGCTCTTATTTTTTGTTGAATAATAGTTCGAGTAAGTCTTGAATGAGCCCCGCGAAAGCTTGATGCAAATAAACGAATTTTTGTTCTACGCCTCCGAGCTATATATCCTCGTCTAATTCTGGTCATTGAATAAACGAAACTTTGATGAATAACTAATTGATTTCCTTTCTTTCAGTTATTCTTTTCCCTTTTCTATAATACCAAAACGGATTCTTCCAGTGTATAAAATAATAATTCCAACGGCTTTTGCTACTATAACCTTCCCAACCACGATTTTTTTCTTTTTTCGAGGCATTTCACCTCAAATAAGAAATTGTATTGATACTAGGTATTAAAAAAAAAATATAAAAATATAATAAAAAATTTAGTAAATAATATAATAAGGATTAATATAATAAAGATAAAGATAAAGTAGTAAATAGAAATAGATAAATAAATAGTAAATAGTGGGTTCCATCGTTTCTATGGTTACTTCTTAAACGGTGAGGTCTTCCCTATACACCGGAGCCCGCTCCTTCATTTAATTATTTAATCAATGCTATTGTTAACGTGTACAGTTCACACTCTTTGGCTCTACCTATGAATTATCCATTCAGTAATAGGTCTTTCACAAGGAGATCTATCTATACAGTAACGGTATTTAATTATGAGGATTAGCTAATTAGTTGACCCTGTTAGTCCGTTTTTGCCAGAGTAGGGGCATAATTTTTCGGCCTTTTCTTTTAATTTAAATAAGATTTCCCCTGCTTAATGGATAATCATTTGCTACCAATGGGGAATTTTTTTTCGTTTTAAATTGAAAATTGAGTTGATTGAATTTGCACCAATGAAACCATAAATTTGATACACAATAGACGAATATGATAGATCTTTTTTTTTTTAGATAATGAAAGGGATTCTTCCATTCTATCTTATTCCTACGTACTGATCACAGATAGTGGAAAATTTTTTCTTTTCTTTTGTTCAAGCTCGCGATCTGAACAAGTCGCACATACACCCTAGTACATGTTCCTCGGCGTTGAGGACATCCCCCAAGAGCGGGGGATTTGGTGACATTTCTTATTGGCTGTCTTGTGTTTCTAATAAGTTGTTTAATAGTTGGCATGTTGAATCGTATGCATAATGGATTGGTTTAGATCGATCCTAACCGAATGATTATGAATTTTTTCTATATTAATATATTAATATTCTATTATATTCTATTTATATTAATATTCTATTATAATATTAATAGAATATTAAATTGAAATGAAATTCCGATAAGAAAAAAATCTCAAATCGCAATTTGCGTGAATTCCTGCTATTTCTTAGGCAACTGCTACAAGATCAACAATTCCATGAGCTTGGGCTTCTGTTGCTGACATAAAAACATCTCTTTCCATGTCTTCGGATACAACCCATAAGGGTTTTCCCGTTCTTTGTGCATAAATCCTTGTGAGGATTTCGCGCAGTTTCAGTAGTTCTTCTGCTTCCAGGACAAATTCTCCTATTTGTGCCTCATAAAAACCAGCAATAGGTTGATGAATCATTACCCTGATGATATAAGAAAAAACAGTTATTCTATCTCGCATAATAAATAATAAGATGACGAGAAGAGATAAAGAATAATAAGAAAAAAACAAGATAGAATTGAACAAACCGTACAGGCATTGTTTGTGCATTGCATACGGCTCCACAATAGAATTCACTTTTACTTTTCATCAAAGAAAAATAAAAAATATCGAGTTTATCAGGCTTAAATCAGTAAATGATCCAATAACCACCCTTTCCTTGGGAGGAGTTAAAAAACAAAAATACTATGGTGGTCCCGTTGCTTTATTTTATCAGTGATTTAGCAATCCCAAAGTTTCTTTTTTTTTGTTTGAAAAAAAAAAAAGAAAATAATATAATCTTTTTTTCGTACTCTTTCATAACATAGATAGTGTTAAGAGTCCCCGGTGTGAAAACAACAAAGTTTGTGACGCTGAAATAGGCCCCTGATAGAATAAAATCAGAAATACCCTTAATATCTCATACTACTCTTTCGATACATAATCTAATATAAAAAAAAAAATAAAAAAAAATTCTTATATCTATATCGAATTCGAAATGCCATGCTATTATTACTTAATATTTATATTTCATATGGCGAAGGCATAGTTTTCTTTTTTCTTTTTCAAATAAAAACCCATTGGCGCCAAGCATGGGGGAATGCTAAACGTTTGGTAATTTTTCCTCCGACCAGGATAAAAGATCCCATTGAAGCAGCTAATCCCATGCATACTGTTTGTACATCTGGTCGCACAAATTGCATAGTATCATAAATAGCTATTCCGGGTATTACCCATCCTCCAGGAGAGTTTATAAACAAATACAAATCTTTTGTCTCGCTCTCTATACTGAGATATACCATAAGACCAATAAGTTGATTCGAGATTTCGCTATCAACATCTTGACCTAAAAAAAGTAATCTTTCTCGATAAAGTCGGTTGATTAGGATAAAATTCTATCCTCTAGAAACCGTACATGCATCTTTTGATGCATACGGTTCAACACAAATTGCGAAAATAAAAAAAGAATCAATGTGTAGATTCCAGCTCTCCCTTTTTGGATAGTGAGTACTTTTTAACTTTTTTTTTTATTCTAATTCTAATATTTATTCGAATTCTAATAAAGGGGCTTTTCCTCCATTTTTCAAGAAAGATGAGTTTTGACGTGTTTACCTATAAAAAATTCATTAAGCTTATCAAACTAACTTCTCATTGATGTATTCTTTCATCGAGATTCAATTCAAATCACGATGGAATTTTCTTGTTCCTGAATGGGCTTCTTCAATTCTTTTAGGTTTGTGCTCTACTCCGAGTAAAGATCTGTCCGATTTTTATTTGCACGTATAGGGCAAATGTCCCAATACCGCGCCTTTTTGTTACAACTTCTTTGTTTTTTTTATTTAATAAATTTCACATCTTCTGCCAAATATTTGACCTATTCCTTATATTATTCGATTGAATATGATTAGCCGTTTGAAAATTTTCAAAATTAAAAAATAGAAAGAATATGATACAAGTAGTAATCATAATAGATATATTACCAATTGGGTTTTCTAAACGGAGCCTGGATACTTCATTTTTTTGGTCCAAACAAGCCAACCATAAATTATTCTAATTGATAATACTAATCTGGGTACCTCAAAAGCATAGATCTAATTGGACTTCATTGCACTTCACGCTCCAAAATTTTGATGATTTAATCAATCTTTCTTGGGTGAAACAGAGGATATCTCAATCGGGGGAGAGAACGGGGGAATTCCGTATGACCCAATATATTTGACAAGTCGCACTATACGTCAATCCAAATTGAATCGTCTTCCCCAGGATTTCGAAAAGGGACTTTTGGAACACCAATAGGCATTAAATGAAAGAAAAAAGTTAAGTACTCTATTTCACTTTGATGTGAAAACGTAACAATGAATTTATTGTCTTAATAATATTGATCTTTATAATTAATAATTAATATTGACCCTTATAATAATAATATTTTATGCATGAATTCGATAAGTTTATAAAAAAAAAAGAAAATAAAGGAAGCCAAAACGAATAGAGTCAAATCTTACAAATAGGTCTTTTGAATGATAAAAAAATCTCTATGCATTCGCTTATAGAAAATGGAGTCAACTCCCCATTGCGTATTGGTACTTATCGGGTATAGAATAGATCTGCTTCTCTTTTCTTTGTTCCTACAAACAGAATTGTTACGTTATTACTAAAAAAAAAAGAATATAAAAAATATTAATTCTTTCTCCGAGATAATCCACTTAAAAGGGGAGGTCCATAACATATTTTTTTTAGTGCAATAAAGTTACATAGTGTCTATTTTTCGTTAATAAAGGGGTATTTCCATGGGTTTGCCTTGGTATCGTGTTCATACCGTCGTATTGAATGATCCCGGTCGTTTGCTGTCTGTCCATATAATGCATACAGCCTTGGTTGCTGGTTGGGCCGGTTCGATGGCTCTATATGAATTAGCAGTTTTTGATCCCTCTGACCCCGTTCTCGATCCAATGTGGAGACAGGGTATGTTCGTTATACCCTTCATGACTCGTTTAGGAATAACCAATTCGTGGGGTGGCTGGAGTATCACAGGAGGAACTATAACGAATCCGGGTATTTGGAGTTATGAAGGCGTGGCTGGGGCGCATATTGTGTTTTCTGGCTTGTGCTTCTTGGCAGCTATTTGGCATTGGGTGTATTGGGATCTAGAAATATTTTGTGATGAACGTACAGGAAAACCTTCTTTGGATTTGCCCAAGATCTTTGGAATTCATTTATTTCTTTCAGGGGTGGCTTGCTTTGGGTTTGGTGCTTTTCATGTAACCGGATTGTATGGTCCTGGAATATGGGTGTCCGATCCTTATGGACTAACTGGAAAGGTACAACCAGTAAGTCCAGCATGGGGTGTGGAAGGTTTTGATCCTTTTGTTCCGGGAGGAATAGCCTCTCATCATATTGCAGCGGGGACATTGGGCATATTAGCGGGCCTATTCCATCTTAGTGTCCGTCCGCCCCAACGTTTATACAAAGGATTACGTATGGGAAATATTGAAACTGTCCTTTCCAGTAGTATCGCTGCTGTCTTTTTTGCAGCTTTTGTTGTTGCGGGAACTATGTGGTATGGTTCAGCAACTACCCCGATTGAATTATTTGGGCCTACTCGTTATCAATGGGATCAAGGATACTTCCAACAAGAAATATTTCGAAGAGTTAGCGCTGGGCTAGCCGAAAATCAAAGTTTATCCGAAGCTTGGTCTAAAATTCCCGAAAAATTAGCTTTTTATGATTACATCGGCAATAATCCGGCAAAAGGTGGATTGTTCAGAGCAGGTTCAATGGACAACGGGGATGGAATAGCCGTTGGGTGGTTAGGACATCCTATCTTTAGAGATAACGAGGGGCGTGAACTTTTTGTACGTCGTATGCCTACTTTTTTTGAAACATTTCCAGTTGTTTTGGTAGACGGAGATGGAATTGTTAGAGCTGATGTTCCTTTTCGAAGGGCAGAGTCAAAGTATAGTGTCGAACAAGTAGGTGTAACTGTTGAGTTCTATGGTGGTGAACTAAATGGAGTCAGTTATAGTGATCCTGCTACTGTGAAAAAATATGCTAGACGTGCTCAATTGGGTGAAATTTTTGAATTAGATCGTGCTACTTTGAAATCAGATGGTGTTTTTCGTAGCAGCCCAAGGGGTTGGTTTACTTTTGGACATGCTTCATTTGCTCTGCTCTTTTTCTTCGGACACATTTGGCACGGTGCTCGAACTTTGTTCAGAGATGTTTTTGCTGGTATTGATCCAGATTTAGACGCTCAAGTAGAATTTGGAGCATTCCAAAAACTCGGAGATCCGACTACAAGAAGACAAGTAGTTTGATACAACATTTGATCTCTTACTTTTTGCCTCTATTTTCTTTTGAAATTGGACATAGGGTACCGTAGACATCTTAATTTGAATCACCGCCTTTTCTTTGAATCTTTATCCCGGAGACGATCCCAAATAAACAGATATGGAAGCTATAATTGTAAACCTCGATTGAATTTATGGAAGCATTGGTTTATACATTCCTTTTAGTCTCAACTTTAGGAATCATTTTTTTCGCTATCTTTTTTCGAGAACCGCCTAAAGTTCCAACTAAAAAGGTAAAATGATTTTTCGTTATCTTAATTGAAGTAAAGAACCTCCCAATTTTCATTTTGGGAGGCTCTTTACTTCAACTAGTCCCCGTGTTCCTCAAATGGATCTCTTAGTTGTTGAGAGGGTTGCCCAAAAGCAGTATATAAGGCATACCCAGTAAAACTTACAAGTAAACCAGATATAGAGATGGCGACTAGAGTTGCTGTTTCCATTATTATATAATTTCAAGACCACAATGGATCTATGATAAGATCATTTATTTACAACGGAATGGTATACAAAGTCAACAGATCTCAATTAATACAAATAGGATTTATGGCTACACAAAGCGTAGAGGGTAGTTCTAGATCTGGTCCAAGACGAACTGTTGTAGGGGATTTATTGAAACCATTGAATTCGGAATATGGTAAAGTAGCTCCTGGATGGGGAACCACTCCCTTGATGGGTGTCGCAATGGCTCTATTTGCGGTATTTCTATCTATTATTTTGGAGATTTAAATTCTTCCGTTTTACTAGATGGAATTTCAATGAATTAGATTTACAAGAACCGTAAGTCCCGGCTCTTCAATACAAAACGAAGCGTTTTGGTCTCGGATTTTTTATTCTATTCGATTTTGGTAGTTCGATCGTGAAATTTCTTTCTTTCTGTATTTCTGGAATATGAGTGTGCGACTTGTTATAATGGATCCTATTGATAGTACAGAGAGTGGGTCTGTCATCTTTATCAAGATGATTTTTTTAACTCGTCAGGTATTTTTCTAGTATCTGGAGCACGAACATATGAAATAGATTACGAAGAACTATGATTCATACTTAATATTCAGATCCCGTGACCAGACTCCAAAAATTTCAATAGTTAGAAGGTATAAATGAAAAGATTTTTCTTCTTTCAAACTCTTTATCTATGTTTGATCAAAGGACAAACCTTTCTTTGGATTTTTACTCATTATATTTATTCATTGAATAAGTGATGATACAACGGTTCTTACTCAGGGAATCTTTGAGCTTAGTTTGAAGGTTTTATTAAAAAAATCATCGTGGTTCTAGTATGAATCTGAGGTTTCAATCGATTTATAGGATTTTAACAAGAAATTCCTATCAATAATAAAGAAAACAA
>CANTUT010001901.1:20000-22500 GCA_947687605.1 Reutealis trisperma | reverse complement strand
ATTCTTTCTAGTCGAGCGTCTCGGTCTGTCATTATACCCCGAGAAGTTGAAAGAATTACAATGCCCATCCCGCCCAAAATTCTAGGAATTTTTTGATAGTTAGAATAGATTCGTAGACCCGGTCGACTGATCCGTTTTAAATTTAGACTAGTTTCTATTGGTACTTTCCTCTTCCTTCTATGTCGTAGGGTTAAAACCAAAAAATTTTTGTTGCCTTCCTGATGTTTTCTAACATTTTCAAAAAAACCTTCTCGTAAAAGTATTTTAATAATGTTTTCGGTGATATTAGTAGATGCTATTCGAACGGTTCCTTTTCTATTCATGTCAGCATTTCGTATAGAGGTTATTATGTCAGCAATAGGATCCCTACTCATGATAAACTAAAATTTTTATTTCTCTCTAGTTTTGATATAATCAACATACTCTTTTTTTTTATGAATTAATTAATTTTTTTTTTTTATTTTATTAAATTTATTAAAAATTTAATAAAATAAAAAAAGTATATAAAAAAGTATATTCGGTAAAGGTATATGCGTGAAACACAATTTACTAATTAATTTTAATTTCATTTTTATTCAAATACTATAACTATATAATATAAACTATATAATATATTATAACTATATAATTATAATATAATTATAATAAATTATATAATTAATATAATTATAATAATATAAATAATAATAAAATAGAAAAAATATAATATAGTAATCTATAAAGAATAAAATATAAAATAATATATAAAATAATATAGAATTATAATAAATTATAATAAAGAATTAGAATTTATTATAATAAAATAAATTATAATAAAAGAATATAATAAATTATAATAAAAGAAATAGATAAAATAGTATAAATATATCATGGTCTTATCTTAACTTAAATGTTATATCTTATCTTATATCTTATATTTATATCTTATATTCTTATATCTTATAATTTTTTATCTTATAATACTTTTTATAATACTTCGGGTGCTAATGAAACTATTTTAGTAAAATTTAACTGTTTCAATTCCCGGGCGATTGCGCCAAAAATTCGAGTTCCTTTTGGATTTCCTTCTTGATCAATGACAACTGCAGCATTGTCATCATATCGTATTATTATACCGTTATCACGTTTGAGTTCTTTACAAGTACGTACAATTACAGCCCTGATTACTTCTGATCTTTCGAGAGGTGAATTTGGTGCTGCTTCCTTGATCACAGCAACAATAACGTCACCAATATGAGCATATCGTCGATTACTAGTTCCTATGATTCGAATACACATCAATTCTCGGGCTCCGCTGTTATCCGCTACATTCAAATGGGTTTGAGATTGGATCATATCATTTTTTTTTTAATCTGTTATTTTAATGCAAAGCAAAGGAAAAAAAATATATTGTTTGTCTAAAAAAAGAAACTTGCGATTTTTTTTGGTATCCAAAAGGTCTTTTTTTTTTTTCTTTGGTTCTATATTCCTATCCCGAAATAATGAATTGAGTTCGTATAGGCATTTTGGATGCTGCTATTGAAATAGCTTTTCTCGCTATATTTTCGGCTACTCCGCCCATTTCATAAAGTATTCTACCAGGTTTAACGACGGCTACCCAATATTCGGGAGATCCTTTCCCCGAACCCATACGTGTTTCCGTAGGTCTTAAAGTAACTGGTTTGTCGGGAAATAAACGTACCCATATTTTTCCACCGCGGCGTGCATTTCGTGTCATTGCTCGTCGTCCCGCTTCTATTTGTTTAGATGTAATCCAAGCGGGTTCAAGTGCCTGAAGAGCATATCTGCCGAAACAAATACGATTACCTCGAAAAGTTATTCCTTTCATTCGTCCTCTATGTTGTTTACGGAATCGGGTTCTTTTGGGGTTATAGTTGATGGGCAATTCCATCTCTACTACAGAACCGGACATGAGAGTTTCTTCTCATCCAGCTCCTCGCGAATGAAATGATTAAAAAAAATTACATGCGTTTGTTGAATAAAATAATATATATACTAAACCGTGGAATTCTTTGTATTTTTTTATTATAATTATGATATATGATATCAGATCGCTAAAATTTAGAAATCCAATAATAGAAAAAATTTCGCGGGCGAATATTTACTCTTTCAATATTTATTTCATTTGTAGAGGTACCCGATCTCTTAGACTAAATGCAGACTAAATGGATTGTCTTCTGGTTCATTTCGCTATCCCCCCAATAAATCATTAAGATTTGTTTTCAATAAAATCTTATGTACTTACAGGTTCCGCCGTTCCCATCGCTTCTCCGTTAATGGTTAGGTCTTAATTTTACAATGGAGCCTTTAAATGAAATTTGTAATGAAATTTGTTCTTGAGTCAATCTTCTCAGTCTTTATTGGCTCGAGGCTCTTGATTTTTTGTTTTATGAACATATTAGTTTAATTATAGATCAATTGGTATTGATGCTTTACTACATTATCTTTTATGTGATGATTCATAGACCTTACAAATTGGAATTATATATCATTGATATTC
>CANTUT010001900.1:25000-33267 GCA_947687605.1 Reutealis trisperma | reverse complement strand
ATAGATCTACCTGTTGTTAATTGGCAATTGGAAACTGACATTCGAAAGAAAGGGTTGCTTAATTACAGTATTGATTTTGGAATCTGTATATTTTGTGGCAACTGTGTTGAGTATTGTCCAACAAATTGTTTATCAATGACTGAAGAATATGAACTTTCTACTTATGATCGTCACGAATTGAATTATAATCAAATTGCTTTAGGTCGTTTACCAACGCCAGTAGTTGACGATTATACAATTCGAACAATTTTGAATTCAACTCCAAAAAAAAATAGGTAAACCGCCTTGATTAATTAAAAAGTACAATTTTTTAAACTAAAATTTAGTTTTGATCGAAAGGGATGAAATGGGATTTCTTTCATTTTTCTTGGTCACTAACTACAAAAAGTACAATGATTTGATTGATTGATGAGAATAGCATCGCGGCTAAATTTGGATTGAAAATCTATGAGATTAATATATCTGTAATTCTATCCATAATTTTTTCGAAAAATGAAATTTAGATTTATAATGCCTTTTTCGAGAAAGAATGAGATTAGTACAATAGCTGTACCTATAGTAATTTACCCCCATTTAGGGTTTAAATTTAATTAAGAACCTATTATAAAAAAGTTTTTCCTGCTCAAGTCAATAAGGTCATGAAAAAACAATTCAAAAGTTTTTATCTCTTATTTTACGTGCAATGGATTTGCCTGGACTAATACATGATTTTCTTTTAGTTTTTCTGGGATTAGGTCTTATATTAGGAGGTCTGGGGAGTGGTATTACTTACCAACCCAATTTATTCTGCCTTTTCGTTGGGATTCGTTCTTGTTTGTATATCTTTATTCTATATTTTATCAAACTCTCATTTTGTAGCTGCTGCACAGCTCCTTATTTATGTGGGAGCTATAAATGTTTTAATTCTATTTGCCGTGATGTTCATGAATGGTTCAGAATATTACAAAAATTGAATCTTTGGACTGTTGGAAACGGGGTTACTTCCGTAGTTTGTACAAGCATTTTTGTTTCACTAATTACTATTGTTCCAGATACGTCATGGTACGGGATTATTTGGACTACAAGAACAAATCAGATTATAGAACAAGATTTGATAAGTAATGGTCAACAAATTGGAATTCATTTATCAACAGATTTTTTTCTTCCGTTTGAATTCATTTCAATAATTCTTTTAGTTGCTTTGATAGGTGCGATTGCTGTGGCTCGTCAGTAATAAATCTTTAGAATTAATAATCGCAATTCAAATTACACTTTATGTTATTACATCTATTTTTCTTCAATTCTATTTAAAGCTTATTTATGTATAAACTTGATTTATTATCCATATATTTCTTTGTTCTGTACTTGTGATATTCTTATTCTAGTCAATCCAATCTGTTGATGTTGAATTGTTGTTCATATTGAAAAAAAAAATCGAAAACTATAAGGAGTTGGTCAATGATGCTCGAACATGTACTTGTTTTGAGTGCCTATTTATTTTCTATCGGTATCTATGGGTTGATCACGAGTCGAAATATGGTTAGAGCCCTTATGTGTCTTGAACTTATACTGAATGCAGTTAATATAAATTTTGTAACATTTTCTGATTTTTTTGATAGTCGTCAATTAAAAGGAAATATTTTTTCAATTTTTGTTATAGCTATCGCAGCCGCTGAAGCAGCTATTGGACTGGCTATTGTTTCGTCAATTTATCGTAACAGAAAATCAACCCGTATCAATCAATCGAATTTGTTGAATAAGTAGTATTAATAATATAAAATAGAATTTTCATATCCATTAATTCGAGTTGGCATGTATGATACGTAACTTACGGATCATGTTTGTGAAAACGTAAGAAATGAAAGTATCTTGGCTCTACTCTATCTCATGAGTCGATCCAGAATTAAATAAGAAAATTCTGCTAAATCATTGATTCGTCTGGTGTCTAAATATATAATGATTCATTTAGAAATTTACTAGATTGAATTTTTATGACGTTAAAAAATTAGAAATCCAATGTCACATTCAGTAAAGATTTATGATACATGTATAGGGTGTACTCAATGTGTCCGAGCCTGCCCCACAGATGTATTAGAAATGATACCTTGGGATGGATGTAAATCTAAGCAAATTGCTTCTGCTCCAAGAACAGAGGACTGCGTGGGTTGTAAGAGATGTGAATCCGCCTGTCCGACAGATTTCTTGAGTGTTCGAGTTTATTTATGGCATGAAACAACTCGAAGCATGGGTCTAGCTTATTGATACTTTCCAGAAAAACCCACTTGAATCTATTTGATTTTTTGTTTACCGACAAAAACCCGTACTCGAAAAAATAATAAAATATATATATATATTATGTTTTCGCGCACGGGTTTTTTTAGTCCAAGTGTATCTTGTCTTTACCACGAATTCTTTTCCTTGGTTAACAACATTTGTAGTTTTTCCGATATCCGCGGGTTTTTTAATTTTCCTTTTGCCTCATAAAGGAAATAAGGTAATTAGGTGGTATACCTCAGGTATATGCGTCTTAGAGCTCCTTTTAATGACTTATGCGTTCTCTTATTATTTCCAATTGGACGATCCATTAATCCAATTAACAGAAGATTATAAATGGATCAAATTTTTTGATTTTTACTGGAGATTGGGAATAGATGGATTTTCTTTAGGACCTATTTTACTGACAGGATTTATCACCACTTTAGCTACTTTAGCGGCTCGGCCAATTACTCGGGATTCCCGATTATTCCATTTTCTGATGTTAGCAATGTATAGTGGTCAAATAGGATTATTTTCTTCTCAAGACCTTTTACTTTTTTTTATCATGTGGGAGTTAGAATTAATTCCCGTTTATCTACTTCTATTGATGTGGGGGGGAAAGAAACGTCTGTATTCAGCTACAAAGTTTATTTTGTATACTGCAGGGGGTTCCATTTTTTTATTAATGGGAGCTTTAGGTATCGCTTTATATGGATCCAATGAACCAAGATTCAATTTTGAAACATCAGTCAATCAATCATATCCTGTGGCACTAGAAATATTTTTCTATATTGGATTTCTTATTGCTTTTGCTGTCAAATTGCCGATTATACCCTTACATACATGGTTACCAGACACCCATGGGGAAGCGCATTACAGTACTTGTATGCTTCTAGCCGGAATCTTATTAAAAATGGGGGCATATGGGTTGGTTCGAATCAATATGGAATTATTACCTCACGCTCATTCTATCTTTTCTCCCTGGTTGATAATAGTAGGCGTAATACAAATAATCTATGCAGCTTCAACATCTCCCGGCCAACGAAATTTAAAAAAAAGAATAGCCTATTCTTCTGTATCTCATATGGGTTTCATAATTATAGGGATTTGCTCTATAAGTGATATGGGACTCAACGGAGCTATTTTACAAATCATATCACATGGATTTATTGGCGCTGCACTTTTTTTCTTGGCAGGAACGGGTTATGATAGAATACGTCGTGTTTATCTTGACGAAATGGGCGGAATGGCTACCCCAATGCCAAAAATATTCACGACATTCAGTATCTTATCACTAGCTTCCCTTGCATTACCGGGCATGAGCGGTTTTTTTGCGGAATTGATAGTCTTTTTTGGAATAATTGCCGGCCAAAAATATCTTTTAATGTCAAAAATTTTAATTACTTTTGTAATGGGAGTTGGAATTATATTAACTCCTATTTATTTATTATCTATGTTACGCCAGATGTTCTATGGATACAGGCTGTTTAATGCCCCAAACTCTTATTTTTTTGATTCTGGACCGCGCGAGTTATTTATTTCGATCGCTATCCTTCTGCCTGTAATAGGTATTGGTATTTATCCGGATTTCGTTTTCTCATTATCAATTGACAGAGTCGAAGCTATTCTATCTAATTATTTTTATAGATAGTTTTTCTAAATAAAACAAAAAAGCAAAAAAGAAATCCTATGATTTTTAAAAAAGAAAAATCGTTATGTTATACAACGAAAAAAACTTCTTTTTTCGTCTCTTAAATTTAAGTTAAAAAAAATGAATTGTAACAAAAATTTTTTGGCATTTGTGAGAACTTTTTGAATCAAGTAATATGGCGATTCAAAAGGTTCTCAACGGCTTACCTGAAGTTTTTTTGTATATATGCTTTGCTGTCCTATAAAGTTGCATTCATCAGACCCTTTCTTTAATCTTTAATGCAATTAAATGTTAATTGCTAAATTAGATGTTAATTGTTAATATAAATGAACCATAACTATGCAATCCTATTCCTAATAGATTAACGCCAAAATAACATATCCAAATTATAAGAAAACCGATAGAAGCAACAATTGCGGAATTTAAACCCTCCCAATTTTTATTTGTTCGAGTATGAAAATAAATCGCGAATATGGTCCACGTAATAAATGCCCAAGTTTCCTTTGGGTCCCAATTCCAATACGATCCCCACGCTTCATTAGCCCAGACTGCTCCCGAAAGAATACCCATGGTTAAAAAGATAAATCCTATACTTATAATACGATAACCCCAGTCATCTAATTGTTGAATCAATTGAAACTTGTAATAATTCCTAGAAATAGAAGAAAGAAAAGAAATATGTCTTAAAACATTCTTTCTTTCTGTCATATATTGTATCTCACTAAAGGAAAATGAATGATTTAATAAATTATTGGTTTTATAAACAATTCTTATGATTTTTCGAAATGTGATTACTAGAAATGCTACTGATAATAATGATCCACACAAAAGAGCTGCATAGCCCAATATCATCATACTTACGTGCATCATTAACCACTGGGATTGAAGAGCAGGCACTAAGATTTCGGAGTGATGCATGTCAGTTAAAAGACCTGAAGTAGTAAACCCTTGGGTAAAAAAAGTACTTGGCGCGGTTATTGCGCTTAAATAATTTTTTTGTTTTTTAAAATACGGAACCATATGAATAATGGAAAAAGCCCATGAAAGAAAGATTAATGATTCATATAAATCACTTAATGGTAAATGGCCCCCCAAAATCCAACGAGTAACTAATAATCCTGTTATACAGAAAAAAGTAATTATCATGCCCTTTTCTGACGAATCATATAGTTCTACGAATTCATCAACTAATAAGGTTATCAAATGAATTGTAATTACAATTGACACGACCGAAAAAGATATATGAGTTAATATATGTTCTAAAGTCGAAAATATCATAAAATTTTTTAAATATAAATAAAAGGGGGGTTCTAATTATATGGGATTGAAATCAGGAATTGAATTCATTATAGGATTTATTGTATCTTTTTGAAAATTACAGGAAGTTATGCCGCTACTCGGACTCGAACCGAGATGCTCTAGCACTGCTTCCTAAGAGCAGCGTGTCTACCGATTTCACCATAGCGGCTTGCTCGAAATCATAATAATCGATTGTTATTTAATAGTCGAGTTTGAAGGAGTCAATTCAATATAATATTTTTTAGGAAACATTCAAATTAATGAAGAAAATTTTATTTAATAATGAAAAAAAAAAATCGAATTTTTTTTTTTTTGATTACGGTTTTACAGTCAAGAGATTTATGAAAATATTTTATTGGTTAGGTGTTTATTGTGGAGAGAATTTGTGTTAGGATTTAACAACCCAATTAGGTATTGATCTGGACATAACAAACAAAAAAAAATTTTGAGTTCTACTCCGTACTAAAAAAAATCCTGTCTAATTTAATATATACCTTGATCCATTTTCAAGTCCAAGCATATTATTAAAGTAGATCATTCAAAGATCTGCTTTATATATATTCAAATAGTATAAATATAAAAAAGATAAAACTTATGAATATTTTTTATTGTGATTGTGACAAATGAGTCGATGGGGAAAATAATAATCCCCATCCTGAACATGATAAAAGATCCTAACAATAAAAAGAACGGTGAAACTTTGTACCTTTTTTTTTTCTTTTTTGTTTGCAAAAAAAGTATCATTTTTAGAATTCAATAGACAAAAGAATTCTTTATGCTACACACGATAAAAAGCAAAAGTAGTTCAATTTAATATTGATTAGTTCAAAACATAAAAAAAAAAAAAAGAATGGAAATCATTATATATTTTAGTTTTATATATTTTATATTAGAAATTCTAACATAAATTAGCAATAATAAAAAAAAATTCGACCTTTTCTCATGTCAAGTCAAATCAGATTATTCCAACCTTTAATTTTTTATTTGTCGCACAAAAAAACTTTTTGAATTACCTGTAGAAAGGGATTTCGCTAATGAAAAAGCCTTCAATACTACCCAATATCCCTTCTTTTTCCAAATATTTTTTCGAATACGCTTTTTGGATATAGAAGTACGCTTTTTTGGAACTGCCATTCAAAAATAAAGAAGTTTTTTATTGTTATAGTTGGATGTGAAAGACATTTATTGTTAAAAAAAAACCGTTCTTTACTATATATTATTATATATTTCCTTATTCTATATATTTAGTTTGTAAATTTTCCTCTTTTCGTAACAAAAAATTCGTAACATAAAAGAAGCCTATCCCTTTCTTTTTTTTTGTCTTTTTTCGTTATATTCCATGTATACGTGGAATAAAATACATCAATAAAGTTTAAGAATCTCAATTTTATTTATCCTAAAATTGTTATTTATCCTAATAAAAAAAAACTTTAACTTCTTTTTCTAGTAATTGGTCAAACTCGAAGAAAAAGTATATCTAATTGAAATTCAATTTTCAAATTCGAACGAGACTATTAATTAATTTGTTAAATAAAAAGTTTTTAGTAATTCTTTCTTTTTATCCTAGTAAAGGAAAAGTGTCAAATATCATAGTGTTTTCTGCAAATATAATGAAAGACAATAAATCCATTCCAAAATGCAGTAGTTAATGATTCTGAATAAAGGAATTAAAATAAAAATTACTTAGTTTATTGGATTCACTAAAAATCTGGTAAAACCCTCTTTTTTTTTTATTATTCCCTATCAAAATAAAAAATATTACTTTATAATCCTTTACTTTTCGTTATGTATATAAAACCTTGTAATTATGTAATTAATAATAAGTATAAGTAATTAATTTAATAATAATAAAATTAATAATAATAATAAAATTTTTTGTAGAATAAGTCTTTTTTTTTTTTCACTAGTATTTTTATTTGACCAATTCTAACTTTTTGATTTAAATATGTGAAGTATTTTGGAAAAGAAAAATTTAGAATAAGAATAATTAAGAATAGAAAATTCAATTTTAGTTTTACATATTTTTATTTTATTATTATTGATATTGACTGACTTATTTAAAATTAAAAAGATATAAGAGCCGATGAATCAGAAACAAGAAACAATTAATTATTAATTAAAAAAGTTTTTTATGGAACAAATATATCAATATTCATGGATCATATCTTTCGTTACATTCCCAGTCCCTATGTTAATAGGAGTGGGACTCCTACTTTTTCCGGTAGCAACAAAAAAACTTCGTCGTATGGGGGCTTTTCCCAGCATTTTTTTGTTAAGTATAGTCATGATTTTTTCAATCGCTCTGTCTATTCATCAAATAAATAGCAGTTTTATTTATCAATGTATATGGTCATGGACTATCAATAACGATTTTTCTTTAGAGTTCGGATACTTGATTGACCCACTTACTTCTATTTTGGTAGTATTAATTACTGCAGTTGGAATTTTGGTTCTTTTTTATAGTGACAATTATATGTCTCATGATCAAGGCTATTTGAGATTTTTTGCTTATATGAGTTTTTTCAATACTTCAATGTTGGGATTAGTTACTAGCTCTAATTTGATACAAATTTATATTTTTTGGGAATTGGTTGGAATGTGTTCTTATCTATTAATAGGTTTTTGGTTCACACGACCTATTGCATCGAATGCTTGTCAAAAAGCGTTTGTAACTAATCGTGTAGGGGATTTTGGTTTATTATTAGGAATTTTAGGTTTTTATTGGATAACAGGCAGTTTCGAATTTCGGGATTTGTTTAAAATATTCAATAACCTTGTTTATAATAATCGGGTTAATTTTTTATTTGTTACTTTGTGTGCCTTTCTATTATTTTCCGGCGCAATTGCGAAATCGGCGCAATTTCCTCTTCATGTATGGTTACCGGATGCCATGGAAGGGCCTACTCCTATTTCGGCTCTGATACATGCTGCTACTATGGTATCGGCGGGAATTTTTCTTGTAGCTCGACTTTTTCCTCTTTTCGTAGTCATACCTTACATAATGAATCTAATTGCTTTGATAGGTATAATAACAGTATTTTTAGGAGCTACTTTAGCTCTTGCTCAAAAAGATATTAAGAGA